>NIVC01000873.1:212500-248724 GCA_002269645.1 Macrostomum lignano | reverse complement strand
ACCTCTCCTTCTAGAGCCCCTCCTCCCCAAAGCATCAGCTATTTCAAGCAGAAGACGCTGAACTGCCGGAGGTTTGTGCAGCTTGTTGTCACGCAAGCTTCTTTCTCTTCAACTTGGTGCTCTCCGTGTGCTGGCGAGTGCTCAGAAAGACTGGAGGGTCATGAGGTATTGGCCTGGGTTCAAAATGCCTTAACGCTGCCCAGGAAGCTCTCACTGCCCCAGCCATGCGGTACTGCGCATAGCTGGAATCCTGAAACTTATTTCACTCGAACAGGGGAGCTGGATGGTTGGCGCACCTTCTAGCAGCAGTTGCCCAGCACCCAATAATAAATAATAATACGCCTCGTAATTGATTACACCTGCCCTGATGGCCAGATGTGCAACCGACAGCTCAGCCGCAGCTATTGCGCGGCGCATCTGAAGGCTGCTTACGGCTGTTCAGTCTACGGACTGGGGGTCGCCACACACACCCTCAATTACCCCAGCTAATGCTGGCACCCATTTTACAGCTGGGTGAACTGAAGCAATGCAGAGTTAAGTGTCTTGCTTCAAGGGTACAAATTGTTCCAGCGGATCGAAATCGAACCCCGACCTCCAAATCATGAGTTCGATGCTCTAACCACACTAGGCTACAACCTCCTAGGCTGCACCAGCAATGAGGCAAAAAACAAAGAAGGTTCATGAGCATGCACACACCTGTGCATCTAACCTAACCTGACTTGTCGAACCCAGTATAGCTTGGTACAAGGGTTGGATGCGTCACCACTCCACCGACACTCAGCCCTGTTGGGGGTAAACACTCGATCGTGTATCGCTTAACATTGGTATCGCGGTCGCTAGAAATGGGTGGCGCAGTTTAAATGATGCAGATGCCCCGAGGATAAGCCAGGCGCCTCCCTCTCCGTATTCATTAGCAGCGGCAGCAGCAGCAGCCCACGGCTCATTGAATTACAGCAACCCGACACTCCGACAGCCATGCAGACGCACGCCCACTCTGCTCTCTCTCTCTCTGTCCCTCTCAATTTCACTCTCGGCTCTAACGCGTGAGGCGTTATGCAAATCCATTAGTGACGATCCCGCGGTTGGCTTCTGTTTGCTGACTGATTTTTCAACAACCCCTCCTCCCCTGACGCCTCCGCGACCAGCAAGCATCGCGGCGAACTCCTAGTGACGAGCGTCAACTACACCGGCTATGACCCGGGTGTAAACCAAGATAAATATTAGAAATAGCTCACAGCGCTTTTGGTGTGTTTCTTTGGGGTGAGAGACATAAATTTACAAAAGCATCGATAGTGATCAATATGAATGCTGGAGAAAATTTGAGCCAGATGCGCTAGTGCTCATATCTGATCAGCCACTTCTTCTCTCTGAGCTTGGGAGGAGTTACCCCAACCAACTCAACGCATTCAACTGGACTCGAAGCCTAGCTAAGGCAGTAAATTATTCCATTCTTCATCATGAAGTCAGCCCATGCAGCCCAGCCGGCAATAAGTTAGAATTGGCCTCGCTCTAGGAGGCCGCCTAATCGACTTGAATCATCATCTCCGTGTTTGTTTGCCAGTCGGCAGCTCAGGCTAAAGAGTTGGAGAAATTGAGAGAGAGAGAGAGAGAGAGAGAGAGAGAGAGAGAGAGAGAGAGAGAGAGAGAGAGAGAGAGAGAGAGAGAGAGAGAGAGAGAGAGAGAGAGAGAGAGAGAGAGGAGAGAGAGAGAGTTTTGCGCCCAGCCTACCATGCAGGCTATCGAACCCCCGCCCACCAACCGCACAGGCCCGGCTCCGAGAATGGGAGAGGAAGGCCCTCCGGCTTGTTGTGAAAGGGACTTACAGCAGACGGCTGGCAAGGGCTGGCCCGCCCACTGGCCGGGTGTTCCCCGAAACCGCTGATCCCTCTCTGTGCCCTCCGGGAAGGGCGTCCCCTCATCTTTGCCCAGTGCCACCTCATCTCTCTCTTTCTCACTCCTTCGCTCTTGTTTGCCTTTAATTTCAGGCGGGAAATTTTACAAGCTGCTACTGTTTACTCACGCGCAGTCTATCGCAGCGGCTCAAACGCTCGCGCACACTCAGCATAGCGTGAGCAGCGGCCTCAAACAAGGGGGTGTTGTTTTGGTACTCCCAATCTCCCTCTCCTCTTTCTCACACGTTCTAAAATCTCTCCATCCATTTCTTGATCGCCAGTGGTGACTGAACCGAATCGGGGGGCTATCTTGAGAGGCTAGACAAGCTCTTGAGCGCGTGATCAGCGCGTGCTGTCGGCTCTCTTGACCAAAGCGTCTCTTTCTTCCAACAGAGCTCCGTGCAAAGGCGCCTACCCAAAAGCAGTCCACCCACCTACACTAAAAATCTTTTAGATAAAAGCAGCAACGCCCAGTCTCAACCACGCGGCAGAAGCAACAGTTGGGAACAGAAGACACCCAGTAGCAGATGGCCACCACTGTCTATCATCTGTTAGCTTGCACAGCAGTGCTTGCTGTTCTAACTCTTCCCGTGGCATTCTGCACTAATCCATTGAGTATCGAGCGTTCCTGCAACCTGCGGGAGGAGCGCGACACTGGTTATTTTGTGGTCAACTTAAAGGAGCTGCTGAAGGATTGCCGCGATCTGAACGGCGAGGAGCTGGCCAACGTCAGCGTTCGTCCGTACCTTCCCGACGACCCGGTGGCGTCGCTGTTCCGCCTCGCCTATGATGGTAGCCTGACCACTGCTGGGCGGATCGACCGAGACAGTCTGTGCGACAGTCGCGGACTCTGCTGCGAAAAGGACATGCGCGTACGCCAAAATGATCAGGCATCCGTGTGCGATCTTCGATATGATGCTGCAGCCACCACGGTGGTCAATCGTCGGTTCCTGGCGCTGACACTAAACATACAGCTGGAAGATATCAACGACAACAAGCCAATGTTTCAGCGGGCCCGAAACGGAGTTCGCTTCAAGGAGACCGACAGGCTTGGCGCCTCCGTTCCGCTGCCAATTGCCCAGGACGCTGACTGGGGTCGCAACGGTGTCGTATCCTATCGACTTGGCAGCGGTGCCGAGCAGTTTGAGCTGCGCCAGGTTCGCGGCGATAGCAGAGCTGCGTTCCCAGAAGCTGTTCGCGCCCTGGAGCTGGTCAACCGAGCGCCGCTGGACCGAGAGAGACGCAGCTCCTACGGCTTCCAGTTGCTAGCCGAGGACGGCGGCCGCAAGGTTGGAGCCACCATCATCAACGTCACCATTGAAGACGTCAATGACTGCACTCCAGAGTTCGTCAACGGCTCAAGGTTGGCGGTGAATTTAGAGGAGGACACGAGGCCGCACAGCACCGTGTTTTCCGTGCTGGCCGTGGATAATGACGAGGGCCAGAACGCCCGAGTCGGTTACAGTCTGCGCCCCGGCCACCGCAGGCCCTATCCTGTCGGCCTGTTTGGCGTGGACGCCTACTCTGGTCGGGTGACACTGAACGGTCGTCTGCTGTACCGTCGGGATGAAGAAAACGTCTATGAGCTGCTGGTTACTGCTTTTGACTATGGATCGCCGCGAAGGTCAAGCGAAATTGAAGTCGAGGTTAGTTGTTGGCTATCAGCCCTGCTTAGGGACGTTTAACTGAACTTGAACCTTGAGGTTAGATATGATTATTTACCTCTTATTTAACTATTTTAAATAATTCTTCGTCAAGCTCTGGTCGGCACTCTAGAAAATTTACTAGGAGCTTCATAAGGTAAAAATAGGAATTTGTGTTGCGGGACAAAAGCAATTTCGTATCCTGCGCGTTGTAAAGCTACGAACTTGAATTACTGCCTCATTTGATTCACATACAATCAGGTCAGAGTGCTGGACGTGAACAACCACAACCCGACAGTGCGCGTCATCGGCTTCGGCACGCAGACCTCTTCAGTCCGCGTGATGGAGAACGTCGCCTACGCATCCAACGTAATTGCCACGGTGCTGGCGTCGGACCAGGACTCCGGTGACAACGGCCGAGTTGAGTGTCGCCTGGTCAATGAGCCAGAGGGACAGCAGCAACAGCCGGCATCCTTTCGGCTGCAGTACATGAAAGAGATTGGCAGCAGTCGAGCAGCCAGCTATCACCTGTACGCTATACGCAGCTTCGATCGCGAGACGCAAGCCGTGCACATTGTGCGTCTGCGGTGCAGCGATCACGGTAGTCCGCCAAGGCACACGAATGCGATCGTCCGCGTGCTAGTCGATGACGCCAACGATTCGCCGCCTGTTTGGCGCAAAACGGAGTTCAGTTTCAGCATCCTGGAGAACCAGCAGGAAGGGACGGCCATCGGCGCGCTTCAGGCTGAGGACGCCGATGCTCCGCCTAACGACGCCATTCAGTACAAGATCGAGCCAGAAACTTTCAAGGATGTCCGAATCTATCTGAACACCGGCCGCCTCGTGGCCAATAAGGTGTTCGACCGGGAGGAGCGCGACCGTTACGTTTTTCAAGTTGTGGCCTTCAATTCAGCCCCGCCGCACTACTCGGCCACAGCCACGGTTGTTCTGACAATTCTGGACCTCAACGATAACAGTCCGGAGTTCGACTTCGCAACGCCTCGTCGAGTCCTGGTGCCGGAGGACTCTCCACGTGGCACCCTGGTGGCGCTTCTAAACGTTACGGACGCGGATGAGCCCGGCCGGAGGGAGTTCAACTTCATCCTCACCAGCGACGATGGCAGCGGTGGCGTCGGCGGCAGCGTCCCAGGGCGGCAGCATCGAAACGGCGCTAACAAATTCCAGATCGACTCGCACGGCCGTCTGAGGCTTAGAGACGAGCTGGACCGCGAGCTGGAGAGCGAGTATCACCTGCGAATCGGGGTCAGCGATGGCGTGCACCCGGCGCGGTCAAATGTCTTTTACCTGACAGTCGAGATTGGCGATGTTAATGATACTCCGCCTAGGTTCATCTTTCCGGATCCAGAGCGCAGAGTTAATCGGGTAAGTTAAAACTTTCGATTTCTGGAGGTACTGTAAAGGGAAAATCGACCGGTGTTCTGCCCTGCCCCCACACTGTAGGCCAGCAAGCCACACCCAAAGGATCGAAACAATAGAAACTAGAATGAAACAGATCTTTATCCGACATTGTTGATTGGTCAAACTTAATAAGTAATAGTGTCCCCAAACGGCAACTTTTATGTGCAGACTATATTAGAAATAAAACGATAATATAGACAATACTCTCTAGCGTGATTCAAACTTTGAATTTTAAAATGAATAATTGAAGTGGAACAGTCGACAAAAATCTACTCGGAACGCACTACGAGCAGGTGAACATCAGCAGCACCCTGACGCCGAGGAGCCTAGTCGCCAAGATCGACGCTCGAGACGACGACGCAGGCAAGAACGGAAACGTGACCTACCGCCTGCTGCCGACCTCAACTGCAACCGGCGCAGGCCAGTCTGGGCCGGACGACAGCGAGCACTTTGAGCTGGAGCCGGTCACAGGTCACCTGTTGGTTCGCGAAAATCTTCGCCCCTTCGCTGGTCGCCTGTTCATGCTGCGCATCGAGGCTGCGGACGCCGGCCGAGACCGCCAGCTGAAACGGGACACCCTCCTGCAGGTGGCCGTCAAGAACGATTCGTTCGCGTCATCGTCGTCCTCGAGTTCTTCCGCAGCGGCGCGTCCGTTTCCGCCTTCGCTGTCCGGCGGTGGCGGCGACAGAAACGGCGGCGGAAGCGGCGGACACCGAAACGGTGGCCGCGTTTCCTCGGAAGTGTCCGGGCCGGCGCTGCTGCTGGTGTCCGGGTTGGCCATCCTGGTGCTTCTGATACTCATCCTGTCGATTGCGTTCCTCATCGTGAAAAGACGCGCCGAGACGGCGTCCCAAGCCAGGGCAGTCCGTGAGTGGCCTTTGTTCTTTGTGGTGCACGCACGACGCGATGACAGTCCATGGCTCTAGGACAGGGCCCAGCTTGCATGAGCCGCCCCCATTGGCTTAATAGGTGTTTGATTACTGGGGGCTTGACATTTAAATTATTGAAAAAAAATTGTTGTTGACACCGCACTAAGACTCACGCTTCTTTGATGTGGCCACAGTCACTGCAAATGCAAATGGAAGGCTTTGTTAACCTCTGAATTGGGGGAAGGTTGTATAGTCAACAAGGAAGTGAAAGGAGCTGAACTTTTGAGGGTCGCTAGACGCTACCTCTTCGCTCAGTGCTGGCGCGGGATCGTGAGTGAGGAAGTCGGGACACGTTGCACAGAGACGTGCAAAACCAGGTGCTATTGAAAAAATGACAAAAAAATCAATTTTCCCGCTGGTGCGACGGTAGGAAAGACATCATCAGAGAAACCTGACCCCGAAGAGCATCTGCCTACATTTCAAAACCAAAATAAACCAGCATTTGCGGGTCGTGTTTCACTTTTTTTCGCCCCCCCCCCCAGAAAGTTTTCCAAGTGTGAAATTTTAATAATGGTTGGTGCGAGGATGGAAGTCAGTTAAACAAAAACTGATGGAGAGAGCTGGCAATCAAGGACTTCGAGGTTCATATTGCTTTCCTTATGCAGAGATTAATTAACCTGTCTGTCACTCTGTCTGTCTGGTGCGCAATTTCTTTGATTCATTTTCTTGCTACTGACGCGCAGATGCCTAGCTGTGTCATACCTGTGCCTCCTTTCTTTCTTTGTCCGCCTTCTTTTGATTGATTTTCTGGTAAAGCCGCGGGAGCGCAGAAGAAGGAGGCTGGCTCCAGTTCACTGCAATGCACGAACAAGCTCCCTCTCTGCTCGCAGACAAAGCTATCCATATCAGAGCTAGTCTATCTGCTAAAATAGTAAAACAATACTGAGTACCAAGAGCACAAGTGTGTGAGCTCTATTGTTTTCTAGTCACATTGCTGAGGACCTGCAGATCCTCTTACCTGGAAGGTGTCATTCGCTTTTAAGCGAAGCTTTCTCGTTGAATCTCGACTAAAGCTCAAGGACTGCAGCAGCTGGTGGCCCTGGCTTGAAGGGTGTCGGGTTTGCTGGTCGCGCATCGGTGGGTTTTTACAAAGGAATTAACCCCGGTTGTTAATTGAGCTCAACTCACTATATGGTGGAGCGCACGACTGCAATTGTTGTTCATTGCCCCGTTCCGCATGAGAAGGAACGGCTGAGACTAAAAAGCCATCGCAAATTTACTTAGCTTCTGGGCCGGCTTCGAGCCTTCGAGGTTACAGTCGAGGCATGAGCGCTTGAACGCCTTCACTTACTGTACCTCGGGGCCAACCCCGCGCGCTCCCCTGCCGACACTTTTCACACGCGACATTTTTTTGCACCGCCCCGTCTCCGCGCTTCAGTCTTCCCTTTAATTATAACAGCTCAGGTGGCTAAATAATCGCAGCCCACCCCCTCCCCCACGCATTAGTGGGCCGGCCCCTTTTTCTTCTCTGCCTTCTCTGCTCAGCTGTTGCTTTGATTCGTTTGATTCTGGCCGGCTCTTGAGGCGGGATGGGCCGCGATTGCGTGGGCTTTGATGAGCGAAAAAAGATGGGAATCTTTTTATGGATTGAGACTACGAATTATATGCTTTCTAATATGAAGTTATGTATTATTTGTCTGAAAATATTCGCCATGTCTCAGTTTGAAGTATCTTCATTATCAAATTATCACAGATTTAGTAGGACGAAGGTCAACATCGCTCCCGTTCTCTTCTACAGTCGATCCGTCCGAGTTGATGAAGATGGACCCAGCCAGGGCATACGAGTCGCTGACCATGAAGACGCAGCACCACACGGGGCGGTCCGAGCAAACCGGATATCCGGCCTCGTCAATTGTAAGTTGCCTGCGAAACTTCCCTGCAATTTGATGCTTTTATCTTTAAATGCTTAAATGCTTCTTCCGGGTGAGGCTCTGGTGTCTCTTCTTGATTCAGCACTTCCCTTTAGACTTCCAGCGTCCCAAATGACCAATGAATATCAAGTAACACCCATAAGCGTCTCCCACTTGACCGTGCAGCCTCTAGCGCTGAAAAAGAATTACCGGCAACAGCAGAGACAGCAGCAGCAGCACCAGCAGTACGAGAAGTGCGATGACGAACCAGCCGCCGCAGCCGCCGCCGCCCTGAATCAGCAGAGGATGTCGAGGACAAGCAGAACGGATCTGGCGAAGCTGGGAATCTGCGGTCTAGATGACCTCGGTAAGCAGCAAACGCTTAGCGCAGTTCTTTTGTGATCTCCTGAGAAATGTTCCTAAATACCTGTTTTTCTCTGTTGACGAATTTATTTGTCAGTTAGTCAGGGTTGCAGTGGCCGGTGTAGGTTCTGACGCAACTTCTTGATGACGCAACACTCAACTCCATTACCTAATGTCTGAAGCACTCAGGTACGCAAGCACAGATCTAATCTCATGGTCAGGCAGTGTGCGAGCTACATCTGACAAGCCCATGGGTTCCATGTATTAACCCTAACTCACCTCCTCGCCTTTCTCTTCGCCCTCCTGCCTCCCTTCTCCCCCTCATCTTCCTCCCTTCTCCCTCCCTTCTCTCTCCTTTCTCTTCGCCCTCCTGCCTCCCTTCTCCCCCTCATCTTCCTCCCTTCTCCCTCCCTTCTCTCTCCTTTCTCTTCGCCCTCCTGCCTCCCTTCTCCCCCTCATCTTCCTCCCTTCTCCCTCCCTTCTCTCTCCTTTCTCTTCGCCCTCCTGCCTTCCTTCTCCCCCTCATCTTCCTCCATTCTCCCTCCCTTCTCTCTTCCTTCTCCCTTCCTTCTCCCTCCCTTCTCTCTCACTCCCCCCTCTCATCCTCTCTCTTCTCCCTTTCCTCTCCCATCTTCCTCCTTTCTCCCTCCCTTCCCCTCTAATCTTCCTCCTTTCTCCCTCCCTTCCCCTCTCATCTTCATCTCTTCTCCCTTTCCTCTCCCATCTTCCTCCCTTCTCCCTCCCTTTCCCCTCTCATCTTCCTCCCCTCTCCCTCCCTTATTTCCCCTCTCATCTCCCTCTCTTCTCCCTCCCTTTCCCCTCCTTCCAGGAATGTTTCGTCAGCGAAGTTCGGCCAATTCCGTTCCAGCGCCCGGCCGCTCGTCGCAATGCCAGTCGGACACTGACCTACGGCTGTGCGGTGCTGGCGTCGCTCCGGACGTGGCTTTGACGGCGGTAGCATCGACAACGGTACGGCAGCAGCGAGGAGGCGTCGGTGGCGAATACGTCAGCGTGCCGCAGCATCCCCCGGGCAGACAGCTCGGCTCGCCGCTGGGCTACCGGAGGCGGCAGCAGCAGCAGCAGCAGCAACAGCAGCATCCAGGCTACACGCAGCTGAACAGTCTGACAAAGATGTCGCACAGGCAGCATCACAGCTCGGTATCGGCGGTGGCTGCCGCTGCAGCGGGCGGCCGAAAGCAATCCCGGATACCGTACGATCACGTCAGCGATGTGTAGCCGAAGGAATCATCTGTTACCAGCGGCGTACACCGGCCGCTTTCGTTTCTCTCGTCGCATTGTATTAACCCGTCACATTGACTTGCTTTGTCCGTTATTTACGCTTTACCATGTAAGCAAAGCCCATAGCCATTGATTCGCTGCTCAGCAACTTAGGCATCAAAATCTTTCACAATGATGCATGCAATCTATACTAGAAACAGACAGCGCCACATTGTTTTTGTTCTTAGGATGAAAACTGATATCAATAATACTCGTATTATGCAATAAATGCTTGTAACTTATTTCCAATAAAATTCCGAATCAGAATCTTCACCGAAGAACTGTCTTCTGTATATTTTGATTGATTGATTGATTGATGTAAACACAAGGAATTAAATTAAAGCCCGCCCGGCTTTTCCCGCCAAAGTTTGCCCGCCCGGCTTTTCCCGCCAAGCTTTGCCCGCCCGGCTTTTCCCGCCAAGCTTTGCCCGCCCGGCTTTTCCCGCCAAGCTTTGCCCGCCCGGCTTTTCCCGCCAAGCTTTGCCCGCCCGGCTTTTCCCGCCAAGGTTTACGAATACCCGCCCGGCTTTTCCCGCCAAGGTTTGCCCGCCCGGCTTTTCCCGCCAAGCTTTGCCCGCCCGGCTTTTCCCGCCAAGGTTTACCCGCCCGGCTTTTCCCGCCAAGCTTTGCCCGCCCGGCTTTTCCCGCCAAGGTTTACCCGCCCGGCTTTTCCCGCCAAGGTTTACCCGCCCGGCTTTTCCCGCCAAGGTTTACCCGCCCGGCTTTTCCCGCCAAGGTTTGCCTGCATTTTGCCCCCCCCCCAACCGATGTACATGCAAGGACCACTGTGGTCCTGAGTCCTACTACAGTGGTCCTTGTGTACATGTGCATCGGTAAGCTATTAATGCATGCATATACGATGTCGTTCCCCCATTGGGGGCAAAATGCCACAAGGCTAAATCAATGCATCGCGGGGCAAATCTCGATGGTTTGTCTGCAAGCAATTCTAATGGACCTGGAAAATTTGGAAAGGGAATTGGGAGAAAAATTGAAATTCCTGTCATTTTCCTGGCAGGTCAATGCATGAAGGGCAGAGAGGAGAGGAGGAGAGGGGATGGTAGGGCCGAATGAATTGGATATGTTCTACCAGTCCGTATATATGGTTAAGGTGCAAGAGAGATCTGTTTTTAAAGTAATCAAAATCTTTTAAATATGTTGACAGTATTATAGCTAGCATTTTTGAGAAATGTTGAGTTACCGGCGTTAGGGCTGTTTATCTCTACAAAACTGTACTGAACAAACTACCCTCTCTCTGAGCAAAGTGTACAGATGTACTCGCAAACTACTAGCGTGGGCTTGCGTACATTCGTCCCCCTCTCCTCTAGCAGGACAAGCAGCTATAATGTGTAATCTCGTACCAACCCTCAGACCCCGGCATAGAATGTCCATTCCAATCCGTCTCACCCCTGCCGCTCCCTCCCTTCCCCGGAGGCAGCGCGTACGCCGCAAGCGATTTGACTGCTAGAAAAGCCCCCCCCCCAGATACACCCTTCCAGCAGTTTCTCGTTTCAATTCACAATACGAACCCAGGCAGTCTTATTATTTTACTAAGCGATGGAAGCTTGGCTAAGATGCCCGATCTGCCTTGAGATAGCCGATCAGGCTATGGAGACCAGCTGCTGTCACCAGGTGCACTGCCGCGCCTGCGTCGCCCGGGTGAACAGGTGCGCCCAGTGCCGCCACGAGCCTGTGCGAGCCGAGGCCAGCGCCTTGGCCCGTCGGATGATCGACAGTCTGCCCTTCAAATGTCCGCACTGCGATCGACGAGGCCCGCGCGGCGAAATTCGCGAACACGAAGTCGCTTGCGAGCGCCGGCCGATCAAATGCCCGGCGCCGGACTGCCAGTACCAGGGCTTGGCGCCGGAGTTCCTGCTGCACTTGAAGGACAAACACCGCGAGGCTCTGTTGCGCAATGCGGACAAGTGCTTCGCGTGATGGCTTCTTCTGTACTCAGCTAACTGACTTCGTCGCAAACTTTATCTTCCTGTTGTTTCATCCCCTTCTCCCTCCTGTCTTCCCAATTATCTTCCTGCTGTTTCATCCCCTTCTCCCTCCTGTCTTCCCAATTATCTTCCTGCTGTTTCATCCCCTTCTCCCTCCTGTCTTCCCAATTATCTTCCTGCTGTTTCATCCCCTTCTCCCTCCTCTCTTCCCAATTATCTTCCTGCTGTTTCATCCCCTTCTCCCTCCTGTCTTCCCAATTATCTTCCTGCTGTTTCATCCCCTTCTCCCTCCTGTCTTCCCAATTATCTTCCTGCTGTTTCATCCCCTTCTCCCTCCTGTCTTCCCAATTATCTTCCTGCTGTTTCATCCCCTTCTCCCTCCTGTCTTCCCAATTATCTTCCTGCTGTTTCATCCCCTTCTCCCTCCTCTCTTCCCAATTATCTTCCTGCTGTTTCATCCCCTTCTCCCTCCTGTCTTCCCAATTATCTTCCTGCTGTTTCATCCCCTTCTCCCTCCTCTCTTCCCAATTATCTTCCTGCTGTTTCATCCCCTTCTCCCTCCTCTCTTCCCAATTATCTTCCTGCTGTTTCATCCCCTTCTCCCTCCTCTCTTCCCAATTATCTTCCTGCTGTTTCATCCCCTTCTCCCTCCTCTCTTCCCAATTATCTTCCTGCTGTTTCATCCCCTTCTCCCTCCTGTCTTCCCAATTATCTTCCTGCTGTTTCATCCCCTTCTCCCTCCTCTCTTCCCAATTATCTTCCTGCTGTTTCATCCCGTTCTCTCTCTTATCTCTTCCCAATTATCTTCCTGCTGTTTCATCTCCTTCTCTCTCTTATCTCTTCCCAATTATCTTCCTGCTGTTTCATCCCCTTCTCCCTCCTGTCTTCCCAATTATCTTCCTGCTGTTTCATCCCCTTCTCCCTCCTCTCTTCCCAATTATCTTCCTGCTGTTTCATCCCGTTCTCTCTCTTATCTCTTCCCAATTATCTTCCTGCTGTTTCATCTCCTTCTCTCTCTTATCTCTTCCCAATTATCTTCCTGCTGTTTCATCCCCTTCTCCCTCCTCTCTTCCCAATTATCTTCCTGCTGTTTCATCCCCTTCTCCCTCCTGTCTTCCCAATTATCTTCCTGCTGTTTCATCCCCTTCTCCCTCCTCTCTTCCCAATTATCTTCCTGCTGTTTCATCCCCTTCTCCCTCCTGTCTTCCCAATTATCTTCCTGCTGTTTCATCCCCTTCTCCCTCCTGTCTTCCCAATTATCTTCCTGCTGTTTCATCCCCTTCTCCCTCCTCTCTTCCCAATTATCTTCCTGCTGTTTCATCCCCTTCTCCCTCCTGTCTTCCCAATTATCTTCCTGCTGTTTCATCCCCTTCTCCCTCCTGTCTTCCCAATTATCTTCCTGCTGTTCATCTTCTCTCCCATATTTTATTCCTCACTTTTTTAAAAACACAAAAAATAAAAACGGGTATACGATCGAGAACTCGTACGTGTTAAGAGTATACCGTGACCTTTGAATAATGTCGAATAATTGAAATATTTATTTAGCTTTCAAATTTTATAAATTATTTTGGACGCTCAATGTGGCAATCATTCAGTCTAATTTCTGAGAAATAATATCATATCCTCCTAATAGAGGTTGGAGGTAAGACAGGAAGATAATGATAGAAAATCCCACAAACTTTGCCATACTGTTTCTACGTGTAAATATAATAAATAATATAAACGACAATGCACTAAGAATATAGCACAGAATTTACGTTGTTCGTTTTTTAATCTGCTAAAAATTGAAAGTCGGATTTTATGTCTGAAGTTTCAAGTCTGCCTCTTGAACCACCGGTAGGCAACCACGTTGTCCATGCTCACGGTCTAAAATGCGATACACGGGTCTACCTCTGACTCTTTAAGTTAAGAGTTGAGATATGGGATTCGAGCTCGGGACCTAGGATTCGAATTCAAGAAATCCGATCCGAGCCCAGGACCATGGATTCGAATTAAAGAAATGAGATTCGAGCCCATGACCACTGATTCGAATTCAAGAAATGAGATTCGAGCCCATGACCACCGATTCGAATTCAAGAAATGAGATTCGAGCCCAGGACCACCGATTCGAATTCAAGAAATGAGATTCGAGCCCATGACCACCGATTCGAATTCAAGAAATGAGATTCGAGCCCAGGACCACTGATATTCGAATTCAAGAAATGAGATTCGAGCCCAGGACCATGGATTCGAATTCAAGAAATGAGATTCGAGCCCAGGACCACTGATATTAGAATTCAAGAAATGAGATTCGAACTCAGGACTACTGATTCGAGCTCAATAGGATCTTAAGTTATTCAGTGATTTAGAAAACCCGCACGAACCACCAGCATTTCCCCGTTGGGCTCCAAGCTTCGAACAGTTTTCATTCCAGTAGTCTTCAAGTCGCCGCCAGCGCCCACGTCGGCCTGGTAAACGACAAGTTTTCCGTCATCGGTCCACTCGGTGTAGTACTCCACCTGCTTGCCCGCCATCGCCATGTCGCCCTGCACCAGGGTGTCAAGCTCGTGCACCTGCTCCATGTTGAACATCATCGTCTTGGAGCTGATGCTAATCCGGCGATCGTCCAGTCGAGTCATCGTCACGGTTGGCGTGGCGTTGGCGCCCATCTTTCGGGCCATCCACGGGGCGCCTGCATGACATTTGGGATCGGCTTGAATCGGCTGTCTGCCTTAAGTTGGTCTGTCTACCTGTGCCTGATCCAGCCTGCCTCAGTCTGCGTCATTCTGTGTCTGCCTCATTCTGTGTCTGCGTCATTCTGTGTCTGCGTCATTCTGTGTCTGCGTCATTCTGTGTCTGCGTCATTCTGTGTCTGCCTCATTCTGTGTCTGCGTCATTCTGTGTCTGCCTCATTCTGTGTCTGCCTCATTCTGTGTCTGCCTCATTCTGTGTCTGCGTCATTCTGTGTCTGCGTCATTCTGTGTCTGCGTCATTCTGTGTCTGCCTCATTCTGTGTCTGCCTCATTCTGTGTCTGCCTCATTCTGTGTCTGCCTCATTCTGTGTCTGCCTCATTCTGTGTCTGCGTCATTCTGTGTCTGCGTCATTCTGTGTCTGCGTCATTCTGTGTCTGCGTCATTCTGTGTCTGCGTCATTCTGTGTCTGCCTCATTCTGTGTCTGCCTCATTCTGTGTCTGCGTCATTCTGTGTCTGCGTCATTCTGTGTCTGCCTCATTCTGTGTCTGCCTCATTCTGTGTCTGCCTCATTCTGTGTCTGCCTCATTCTGTGTCTGCCTCATTCTGTGTCTGCCTCATTCTGTGTCTGCCTCATTCTGTGTCTGCCTCATTCTGTGTCTGCCTCATTCTGTGTCTGCCTCATTCTGCCTCATTCTGTGTCTGCGTCATTCTGTGTCTGCGTCATTCTGTGTCTGCGTCATTCTGTGTCTGCGTCATTCTGTGTCTGCGTCATTCTGTGTCTGCGTCATTCTGTGTCTGCCTCATTCTGTGTCTGCCTCATTCTGTGTCTGCCTCATTCTGTGTCTGCCTCATTCTGTGTCTGCCTCATTCTGTGTCTGCCTCATTCTGTGTCTGCCTCATTCTGCCTCATTCTGTGTCTGCGTCATTCTGTGTCTGCGTCATTCTGTGTCTGCGTCATTCTGTGTCTGCGTCATTCTGTGTCTGCGTCATTCTGTGTCTGCGTCATTCTGTGTCTGCCTCATTCTGTGTCTGCCTCATTCTGTGTCTGCCTCATTCTGTGTCTGCCTCATTCTGTGTCTGCCTCATTCTGTGTCTGCCTCAGCCTGTGCCTGCCTCAGCCTGTGTCTATCTCAGCTCATAACCCAGCCTCCACCGCCTTACCCGCTTTCTCCATCAGCGCTGCCATATTCTCGCTCTTGTAGGCCTTCCACACGCCGAATAGCTGAGGATTCTCTTTGCCAGCAACTGCCATGGCGGCTTCAATCAAGGATTTTCACTGCTTCTATTAAAGATAGAACGTTTAGATTTCTATTTAATAACCCTGGGAATGGAAGCTTAGTCGTTTTCAGTACTTAAATGGGGCTGTTCTTGAAAGCAGAGCTTTTCAGTATGGAGTGCTGACCTGTGTCTCTGGTGTACATTCCAGCCCGTACACTTTTACCCGTACATGCGTCGGGTAAATGGGTTTAAAGCGTTTTACACTCTGTGTCCTCTCGTTTCTCTCCTCTGCCGAAAACTCTATCCTCGCGTACCCTAACGAACGACCCCCCCCCCCCCTGTTCCTATAGCGCTTTGCCAAAACGGCGATATCGCGTCTTCCAAAGTTCCAAACTCGAT
This sequence comes from Macrostomum lignano, assembly GCA_002269645.1. Taxonomy (NCBI): domain Eukaryota; kingdom Metazoa; phylum Platyhelminthes; family Macrostomidae; genus Macrostomum; species Macrostomum lignano. The sequence continues at coordinate 233,116 of NIVC01000873.1, read as the reverse complement.
TCTGCTTGCCCAAGCAGTCTAGCGGTTTATCAGCTTAGCTAAGAAAATTTTGACCCACTGCTTCTCATAAATTGCTGTTCTGTGCTCTCGCTGTTGCGATTACCGATCTTCGCGCGATGTTTCATTTCAATGTTGAGAATTGCCTGTGTGTACGAGGCTGGAGATAACATTAAAGGAGAGAGGAGAGCAAAGTACAGGTGCAGTGCAGAGTAGAGTGGAGTTGAGTAGAGTGGAGTAGAGTAGAATCGACCAGAGTAGAGTAAAGCAGAGTAGAGTAGAGTAGAATCGACCAGAGTAGAGTAAAGCAGAGTGGAGTAGAGATAGAATCGACCAGAGTAGAGTAAAGCAGAGTAGAGTAGAGTAGAGTAGAGTGGAAGTAAAGTATAGTGCAGTAGAGTACGGTAGAGTAGACTAGAATCAAGCAGACTAGAGTAAAGTATAGTATAGTTGAATAGAGTCAAGTGGAATAGAGTAGACTAGAGTAGAGTAGAGTAGAGCAGAGTAGAGTAGAGTAGAGTAGAGTAGAGTAGAGTAGAGCAGAGTAGAGTAGAGTAGAGTAGAGTAGAGTGGAAGAAGATTTTTTAAGACTGAAGAGATTTCAAAAAAGCAAGTCTCCTATTACTGAAACAAAAACATTATGTTTATTTGATGTCTAAGAACTGAAATGGAATTCTGCTCTGATTATTACGTACATGTAGAATTATATTCTTCGGTAGAACGATAGAAAAGTATATTTATGTAGTATTAAATCTTGTCATCAAGGATTGATTAGAAAACTTGTCATGCTGTCAAGGTCACGTTTCCTGTTGACCAAATGTCTTCAATAGTTGCATGCTTTCTCCAACTCAAGCTCTTAGTTCTCCCGTTTGAACCAGCGGTATCCAGTCACATCTCCTTGGATAGACGTCTGCGGGGAGGTATAACGGTCGAAGTTGGTTTTAAACTTTAGTCACTTTTCTGTCTGTGAATCAGTCACTCTCCTGTCTGTGGGTCAGTCACTCTCCTGTCCAAGGGTCAGTTCACTCTCCTGTCTGTGGGTCAGTCACTCTCCTGTCCAAGGGTCAGTTCACTCTCCTGTCTGTGGGTCAGTCACTCTCCTGTCCAAGGGTCAGTTCACTCTCCTGTCTGTGGGTCAGTCACTCTCCTGTCCAAGGGTCAGTTCACTCTCCTGTCTGTGGGTCAGTCACTCTCCTGTCCAAGGGTCAGTTCACTCTCCTGTCTGTGGGTCAGTCACTCTCCTGTCCAAGGGTCAGTTCACTCTCCTGTCTGTGGGTCAGTCACTCTCCTGTCCAAGGGTCAGTTCACTCTCCTGTCCAAGGGTCAGTTCACTCTCCTGTCTAAGGGTCAGTCACTCTTACTCAGTCCATGGGTCAGTCACTGCAGCCTAATTGGCAGATCAGTCACTCTCCTGTCTGTGGGTCAGTCACTCTCCTGTCCAAGGGTCAGTTCACTCTCCTGTCTAAGGGTCAGTCACTCTTACTCAGTCCATGGGTCAGTCACTGCACCCTAATTGGCAGATCAGTCACTCTCCTGTCTGTGGGTCAGTCACTCTCCTGTCCAAGGGTCAGTTCACTCTCCTGTCTAAGGGTCAGTCACTCTTACTCAGTCCATGGGTCAGTCACTGCATCCTAATTGGCAGATCAGTCACTCTCCTGTCTGTGGGTCAGTCACTCTCCTGTCCAAGGGTCAGTTCACTCTCCTGTCTAAGGGTCAGTCACTCTTACTCAGTCCATGGGTCAGTCACTGCACCCTAATTGGCAGATCAGTCACTCTCCTGTCTGTGGGTCAAACACTCACTTCTATATGTATTTCAGATTGCTTCAAGTATTATATATACTCATTGTCTATACAATGGAAGATATCTCTATATCTGTCAGTCCTTTTCGGCTCCCGTAGTACTCAGGCAAGTACTCTCCGGTGGTTATATTCTGAGAACAGTTAATACGAGCGTAAACAAATTTAGCCCAGTTTCCTACCACAAGCATCTCTCCGTTGGGCTCCAGGCTGCGAATCTGCTTGATGCCGGTGTTCTTCACGTCGCTGCCAGCCGGGCCCTGGAAGAAAATCAGGCGCCCGTCATCTGTCCATTCTGTCAGAAACGTCTGCGATTCGTTCTGGAATGGTGGCTTGAATTCGACAATCTCGCCGACCACGAAGATCTGATCCATAGAGAAGATGGCCGACTTGGTGGTCATTTTGATTTGCTTGTCGTCGACTCGAGTCAGCGTCACGGTTGGCGTGGCGTTGGCGCCCATCTTTCTGGCCATCCAGGGTGCGCCTGTGATTTTAAAATGAACTTTTGTAGTTGGATTTAAACTTTATAATGTTTGAGACAGCTGGACCAGGGCTTCAGGATTTTTTCCGGGGGTCAACTCTTGCTTGTACAAGCGTACGTACAGCTGTATGCATGTTAATTTATCATGTATATTTTGTACCATTGCATCATGACTCGATCGCGAAACGTACCTGCCTTCTCAAGCACTGCGGCCATGTTCTCGCTCTTGTAGGCCTTCCACACGCCGAACATTTGCTGATTTTCCGGCATGATGAAAATGCAAATTATTTATAAGCTAGAGGATTTTTACGCTCGCAAGAAGGCAGACAAAATCTTTCGGGCGTTAAAATAAAAATAAAGAAATGCAGCAAGAGTTCAGTTGCTAAGCGACTTTCACGAATTCTTATAGATTGACAATACCCGTTTATTATCTCTTAAATTCTGGCCTGCTCGTTATCTTTTTCATGTTAAAAAGTCTGGATATGGAGGACTGCAAATGCAAACGTACATGTGCGAATGTACATGTAACAGTAAATGATTTGATGCTGAAAAAGCTCACCAGACAGTCCACAGAATTTAGTCAAATGAAGTTACAGCGAAAAAGCAAGTGAAACCTCTCTTATCGCTCTTGTGGCATGCTCTGAACAGCATTTCAAACATGCCGCACTAAATGCGATTGCCAAAATTTGACTGAAATTAATAGTTAATAGAAAATAAATCGTTGAATATATTTATGACCCAAATAGAATGTCAATGCGACTCTTGTCATTTTCTTGCCCTCACGCGGTGAGCATGGTATATGTACGATCACAATACAGCATTTTCTTAGGACTAGGCTTTCCACTGATTTTATTCACGATAATGCGACGCTAAATGACAGCATGTGCAGATAATCTATCAGATTTTTTTAGATTTTAAAAACATTTTTTAAGGAAACTGGGTATACCCTTTTTGATTTGGAAGTCGGCAATGGCAAAACTGTAACCATTTTTATTTATTTAAAACCTTCAGTTTTCGTACCATCTTAAACCTTAAACCTCCATTTAAGCGAGAACTCACGTGGGCCCAGCGCCAGCGCAGCTAGTGGCCCCGCTCCCGCGGCCACGCTGCCAAGCGAGAAGAAAGATCTTTTACTTGTACTACGAGTACTACTACGGCTAGGCTCTAGCTACCTAAAATTAAAGTTTCTACTAGTATAGGCCTATTCATTCTGTTTATTTGATTAATTAAGTCTTAAGTATTATCTGTTTAATGTATACGAATACTTGACTTGACTTTGCAACCATGTTTCAAAAACTTGCCTCTGTTCCAGTTTCACTGTTTCAGTCTCGATTTATTTATGTTATATTATTAAATCTAGTGTCCTACATAAAATCATCAACTTGTTAATTTCAATAGATTCCAATTCGTAAAATAGCCTAGATTCGTATTTTGAAAGGTTTCGACCTACTTCGGCGAAAGAATTTTCGGCGAAAGTCAATAACGGCGAAAAAAACTTTCGCAACGACCATTTCGTCTAAAGCTGACTATTTCGGCGAAAAAATTTATTCCAAGCTTCGCTGAAGATTTTTTCATAGCCCATCTTTTCGCCAAACTGGTCACTTTCTTTTGCCGAAATGTACATGCTAGGCCTATCAGATTCAAAGTAATTTATTTCAGATTCAAACTGATTTATTTGCCATAGGCATAGTGGCTTATTATTTGATTGCTTTGCTCTGGCTGCTCTGCCTATGAGCCAAGTCCTTATTGAGGTCTACTTAGTTTATTAAGACTTGCTTTTATACTTATAGGCTATAGAATTGTTTATGATGCATATAAATCAACATGTATGATGCATATAAGTCAAATATTTTAGGCCAAAAATAAATTTACAAATATTATTATTTTACTAAGTCTAGACCTTTTAAGCCCTATTTTGTTTTGTCTTTATACTTATTAGCATTTCAAGAAAGTAGGCCAGGTAGGCAAAGCATGAGTCTATTGCAGCTAGGAAGTTTTTTGCAAATGGCGATGGTAGTCCAGTGAAATAAGAAATAGTTGGTATATTAGTTAGGCCTAGGCCTAATGGTTAAATATTTAGGCCCTATATTATAGCAAAGAAAAAAGCTAACTTTGTTTGAAAACTTGCATATATTCTAAAATGATTTCAAATTTAGTCTAATATATTTAGTCCTTAGAGAACCATCTTGTACAATTTGACCTTTATTTAGGCCTATACTAGGCCTATAGCCATAGGAAAAATATATTATTAAAAATTTCAAACCATAGCCAAGAAATCAAAGACATTTAAGATAAGTTAGGCCTAATCATAGTAGGTCTTTTGGCCTTTTTAAAATATTTTAAATTTGGATTTTAATAATTAATGCTAAAATATTGTGCTTTAGTTGATATTGTTTATAATTCTTTTTAATAAAATTTTATTATTTAACAATGTTAAATAAATATTTTATAATTATATGCATTTTGTTTTATTATAAAAAATAATTTTTTGTTGTCTAATAATATAGGCCTAGTTTATTTAAAGCAATTATTGATATTTTAGATAGTTAATTAGCAGTTAATCATGCTTTTATGCTTAATTTAAAAAAATAAAAAAAGTGCCAAAATGTTGACTTAAAAACCTATACACTAGACATAAGGCATATATTTATATAAAAGTTCTTAAAATAAAATCTTAATTCTAGTCTATTTGAAGTTGTTATAATATAAAATAAGACTTGTTTATATAAGTAAGGCTGAGAAGAAATTTAGGATAATTAAAGTAAACAAAGGATACCTTTATTATAGTGCCTTGTATTGTCTATTCATTTCATTGTTCTTTTTTTTCTTTATGATATACCTTTTGATATCCTTATATAAGTCTAGGTATATATAGTTAATTTTTTGTAAGCTAATTATATAGGAGCAATCAGCAAGGCTAGGCAAGGTATACAAGTTGACTCAATGGACTATATCCCATGAATTGTCCAATTGGGACTAGGAATGCAAGGCAAAGGTGGCCACTTCTCTTCTTTCCTATTGGTGCACACAACTGGCTAAAGTTGATTGTTATAGGCAATGAAAAATGGTGTTTATAATATGAACATCAAGTGTTGCTAGTGGATGCTGATGCAACCCTTAAGCCATAGCCGAAGGCCAAACTCCACCCGCATGGTCATGCTGTGTGTTTAGTAGGACTAATAAAGGTGTGATCCTCTATGAGCTGCTACCACCCAATACATTGATTATGGCCAATCTATACTATTAATAGTTAGATAGATTGGCTGCCACTATTGAATAGAAGCAACCAAATCATGGCCTGGTCCAATCTGTGCACAATAATGCTCATCCCCACACTGCCAAAGTGATTTGCCAAAAGTTACTGGGCCTTGAATGGGAACTGGTGCTTCATCCTCCATATTCCCCCCTCCCCCAACTTGGCACCTAGCAATTACCATCTGTTTTTGGCCCTAACCAATGCCTTGACAAGCAAAACTTTTGCTAATAAAGAAGCCTTGGATAATTAGTTTAACAAATTTTTTGCCTTGAAACCTAAGAAATTCTACACTGATAGCATTATGTCTCGGCCCATGACAGGGTGATTGATTCAGATAGCAATTACCTTTTTTCCTAGTCCTTCCATTTTTAAAAAACTCAGTTTGGAAGAAAGTTCTAGGAACTGTAAGAACATTCTTAACAACCAAATATTTTTTTGTTGATCATTTTTTCATTTGAATTAAATTTAATATAGTATGCAATAGCTTATAAAGAATTTTTAGTACTTGTCAATATTCTATAAACAATCCCTATCAAAGATGCCAATTATATAATATGCTCTTATCAGTATTAAGCACCAGTCCATTATTAAAGATTTACCTCCTAATTTTTTATTAACATTATTAGACTGATATTAAGATTTTTACCCAATTTGCATTAATAATTTTGTGAATCAATGACAAATTCATCATTAATGTTAATGACAATGCTAATGAGACCAAAGCTACAAAGAATGAACAAAAATATGTCTGACAAGAAATAAAAGTTATTTTTTTGCTTTATTTACTTTTAGAAATATTTTATTAAATATACAAGTTTTTACTTTTTTTAGCTCAAATTGCTTGGATGACCTCTCTGTGTTGGCTAAAATGATAGAAAAGCAGAGGCATTTGCATTATAAAGTCTGTTTTGGAAAAGTGCAAAATTCTTATACTTTCTGTGTTAATACTACCAGATTATTGCTTACTAATGATTATCAGTTAACTTTCAATTAACTTAACAAAATTAAGAACAAAATTAAGAGTTAATAAGTTAAGATTTTTTTGTTTTACTTTTGCTATTAATGGAAGTTAAGATTTCATTAATGGTGACCAAAAAACTTCTTATGTAAGTTAGAGATGAAATACCAGTTATTACTTTGAATAATAATGTTTATATCAAAGGGTCTTTAGTATTATTGTATCTTATTAATCTTAATTTATCATAGTACAAGCTGTTGAAACCCGCGGATTTTGAACCCGGGGAATTTCAATCCCTCGAACTATTTTTGCATGTACTCGTATTCTAAAATCTGAGGTCAAACTCAAACAAAAACTCGTTAAAATATAGTTAGGTTAGAATTAAACATAAAATAGAGTACATTCGTGAAAAATTAGGATTTGAGGCAAACATTTATATTGTTGGCTGGGGTGCTGCGAACAGGCAAACTCTGGCCTCTGCCTCTCCTTATGTCCCTTAGATCCTTAAAAACTTCGACCTTCTCTTCTGTTTCCTCTCCTCTCTCTCGTCTCTGTCTCTTCTCTCTCTCCTCTATCCCCTATTCTCTCGTCTATTCTCTCTCCCTTCTATTCTTTTATCCCTCCTCTCCTCCCTCCTCTCTACTCTCTACTCTCTCCTCTCTCTCCTCTCATCTCTTCTCTTCTTTCCGCTCTCCTCTCTCCTCTCTTTTATCGTCTCTTCCCTCACCTCTCTTCTCTCTCGTCTTTGCTCTCTTATCTATCTCTTCTTTCTCCTCTTTTATCTTTTCTCTCTTCTCTCTTCTCATTCTTTCTGCATGTTTTCTCCTCTCTCTTTCCCTCTCTCTCTCTCCTCTCTCTCTCCCTCTCTCTCCTCTTATCTCTCTGCTCTCTCCTGTCCCATATCTCTTTCTCCTCTAATCTCTCCCCTGTTTCCTCTCCTCTCTCGTCCTTTCTCCTCTTTCCCCTGTCCTCTCAGTTCTCTCCCCTCCCCTCCTCTCTCCTCACTCACTTCTCTCTCCCTTTGTCTCACCTCTCATCTCTTATTTCTATCCTTTTTTCTCTCCACTCTCCCATCTCTTATCTGTTCACTCTCGTCTCTGGTCTCTCATCTCCCCTCTCTCATCTGCCATCTTTACTCTCTTATACTCGTATGTTCTCTCACCTCTCTCATCTGTACTCTTCGATCTTTCCCCTCTTTTGACTCCTCTCTTTCCTTTCTCCTTTTTCCCTTCTCTTCTCTTCCCTCTTCTATTCTCTCCCTCTCTTGTCTTCTCTCTTCTCTCTTCACTCTCCTCTCTCCTCTCATATATCGCGTTCACTCTCATCTTTGCTCTCTACCCCCACTCTCTTCTGTCATCTTTACTCTCCACTCTCCTGTGTACTCTTCTCTTTCCCCTCTACTGAATCCTCTCTTCTTACTCCTCTTCTCTTCCCTCTTCTATACTCTCTCCCCTCTATTCTCTTCTCTTGTCTCTTTGCACTCTGCCCTCTCTTCCTTCATCTCTCATCTCCACAATCTCATCTCTTTCCTCTCTCCTCTTCTTCCCTTTACTTTATCATCTCTCCTTTCTCCTCTCTTCTTTCTCAACTCTCTCTCTCTCTCTCTCTCTCTCTCTCTCTCTCATCTCTTATCTCCTCTCTTCTCACTCCTCTCTCCCTCTCTCTCCCCTCCTATCTCCTCTCTATTCTCTATTCTCTTCTCACTCTTCTCTACTCTCCTCTCTCATCGATCCTCTGTCTCATCTCTCCCCTCTTCTCTCTTCCTCTTCTCACCTCTACTCTTTCCTCTCCCTCCTGTCTCCCCTCCTCTCACTTCCTCCTCCCATATTCTCTGCTCTCTCCTCGTCCTCACCCCACTCGTCTCTCCTGTTATCTTATATCTTTTCTCTTACCCCCTCTCGCCCTTTCTCTCTTTCTAATAGTCTATTCCTTTTCTTTTTCACTCTCATCTGGCCCGCAGCCATGTGCCCATGACTCCATGAGCTGGATTCTTTATCTGGCCTTTGAGTTAAAAATTTACCGATCCCTGCTTCGAAAGCCAGTTTGTGGGATGTAGTACTATCATGGTTATCATTTCTCATGCTTTAATCACGTCACCTTTCTGGCCAATTAGCAGCCCTGAGAGGAATTTGTGTATCTCCAGCTCCACCACCACAGTCTGCACTCTGCAGCAGTCTAACAACCAAGGAAATGCGCATTTCTTAGGAGTCATTTAAATTTTAAAGTTACCCTATGCGAAACTTTATGTTAAAAGCTTCATGGTGTAACTAATTTAGTAGGTTTGCATTGTAATAAGTTATTCATTAATTTTTCGCTATTTTTACAAACCATCCCGCATCGCCTTGATTTGCCTGTTTGCCATTCACTGTTAAACTGCTGCAGACTTGTCTATACAGAGGACAGTGGATTGAATCTCTCGCTGAAACTGTCTCTCCTCTCCACGCCTCTCCACTCGCGGGGTGCAGAGAAGGCTATTAAAAGTTATTCCAAAACACTGTACGTTGCCATGTACATTCAGCCCTATCGCCTGACCCTTCGTCTGGGCTGGGGCAATGAGTGAGTGAGTGGCACAAACAACAGAAAAAGCAGACAAACTTCACATGCTTACAGTTTCCGTCCTGATTGAGATACAGAGTTGAAACTTTACATTTAGATAGAGAATGAGTCAATGAAGAATTGTGTCAAGTTTAAAGTCAATCGCTTTACGTGGAGCAAACTTATGGCAGCTGAAAGTTAGTCAATTTTGAAACCCTTTTACACATCTGGGCCCAGATCGGTATCGGGAAAGAGAGGCAGGCGGGCGGAGGTTGGGGTGGTTGCTACGCTGAAAAAAACAGCCTAACTTTAAAAGTGCACAGCGGCTTTCAGGATTAACTTTGAGATTTGAAATTTTACACGATTGTGACAAAATAGTTGAAAATTGCCTGTGTCAAATTTGAAGAGAATCGGTAGAAGTGGAGCGGCGCTATGGAGGATTAAGTGAAAAAATCGCGCATTTTGAGCAGTTTTTTGCACTTTTAGGTAGGAAGACTTGAGTCTAGGAAATTAAAAGGTAGCCTAAGACATTCTCCGTAGTAAGTTTAGGGTGGGTGTAAAGTTTGGTGTAATTTGGTTGAGCGGTTTGGGAGTCCATAGCGATCAAAATTGTCCACACACAGACAGACAGACACACACACACACAGAGTTTTGATTTTTATAGGTAGAGATTATATTGAACAATAAAGCAAATATATAGTACAGTATATAATATATAATATATCTATACATCAATTATATAAGGTTAAGCATGTATTTATTATGCTTAGGAGTTAAGAATATTTATCTATAAATCATAAATTGATAATTCTACATCCCATATATTGAATCAAACCTAGCTTTTGTAGTTTACAAGCTATGCTCTGCAGACACATTGCCACTGATCTACTCATACTCAGCCATCTGCAGACACATTGCCACTGATCTACTCATACTCAGCCCTCTGCAGACACATTGCCACTGAGCTACTCATACTCAGCCCTCTGCAGACACATTGCCCCTGAGCTACTCATACTCAGCCCTCCCTCTGCAGACACTGCTCCTGAGCTACTCATACTCAGCCCTCCCTCTGCAGACACTGCTCCTGAGCTACTCATACTTAGCCCTCCCTCTGCAGACACATTGCCCCTGAGCTACTCTTACTTAGCCCTCCCTCTGCAGACACATTGCCCCTGAGCTACTCATACTTAGCCCTCCCTCTGCAGACACTGCTCCTGAGCTACTCATACTTAGCCCTCCCTCTGCAGACACATTGCTCCTGAGCTACTCATACTCAGCCCTCCCTCTGCAGACACATTGCCCCTGAGCTACTCATACTTAGCCCTCCCTCTGCAGACACATTGCTCCTGAGCTACTCATACTCAGCCCTCCCTCTGCAGACACTGCTCCTGAGCTACTCATACTCAGCCCTCCCTCTGCAGACACTGCTCCTGAGCTACTCATACTTAGCCCTCCCTCTGCAGACACATTGCCCCTGAGCTACTCTTACTTAGCCCTCCCTCTGCAGACACATTGCCCCTGAGCTACTCATACTTAGCCCTCCCTCTGCAGACACTGCTCCTGAGCTACTCATACTTAGCCCTCCCTCTGCAGACACTGCTCCTGAGCTACTCATACTCAGCCTCCCTCTGCAGACACATTGCTCCTGAGCTACTCATACTTAGCCCTCTGCAGACACATTGCCCCTGAGCTACTCATACTCAGCCCTCCCTCTGCAGACACTGCTCCTGAGCTACTCATACTCAGCCCTCTGCAGACACATTGCTCCTGAGCTACTCATACTCAGCCCTCTGCAGACACATTGCTCCTGAGCTACTCATACTCAGCCCTCTGCAGACACATTGCTCCTGAGCTACTCATACTCAGCCCTCTGCAGACACATTGCCCCTGAGCTACTCATACTCAGCCCTCCCTCTGCAGACACATTGCTCCTGAGCTACTCATACTCAGCCCTGTCTGCTGCATTGCAGAGCCGGTCAGCAACCATAAGCGAGCGCGAACTGCACCGTCTGTTCGACCGGGCGAGGCGTTGCTATGTGCTGGGCAAATATGACGAGGCGACCAACTTAGCCGAGTCCGTCCTGGCCGATTGGCCCAACGACAAGAACAGCATTGATGGCGTCACGCTGCTTGAACTGCGCAGATTTCTAGCCGACGCCTACATCGACTATGGCGAAGATAAAGCCGCCGAGGAGCACGCTTTGAAGTACGTTGAACTGGCCAGCGCTTCGGACAATAACAAGGTGCAGCAGGAGGCCTGGCTGACCCTCGGCCGTGTCTACCTGATGCTTGACTACGATGACCCCAACTTTGGCAAGGCTAAGAAGGCCGTGTGCGCCAGCTTGAAGTGTCTGGCTAAGATGAGGAAGCAGCTGCGACCGCAGGACTTCAATATTATGAAGCTTGTTACCTATGTGAACTTGGTTAAGACCTGCAGGCCTAACGAGGTTTGTCACTGGCTGCGCGTTTTCACTAGGGGGCCTCTCTGGTGTCTGTTTGATGCGTGCCTGTCCGTCAGGAGTCTGTATTCAATTGACCGTTTCTATACTTCTTGTCTGTCTGTCTGTCTGTCTGTCTGTCTGTCTGTCTGTCTGTCTGTCTGTCTGTCTGTCTGTCTGTCTGTCTGTCTGTCTGTCTGTCTGTCTGTCTGTCTGTCTGTCTGTCTGTCTGTCTGTCTGTCTGTCTGTCTGTCTGTCTGTCTGTCTGTCTGTCTGTCTGTGTCTGTCTGTCTGTCTGTCTGTCTGTCTGTCTGTCTGTCTGTCTGTCTCTGTCTGTCTTTCTGTCTGTCTCTGTCTGTCTTTCTGTCTGTCTGTCTGTCTGTCTGTCTGTCTGTCTCTGTCTGTCTGTCTGTCTGTCTGTCTGTCTGTCTGTCTGTCTGTCTGTCTGTCTGTCTGTCTCTGTCTGTCTGTCTGTCTGTCTCTGTCTGTCTGTCTGTCTGTCTGTCTGTCTGTCTGTCTGTCTGTCTGTCTGTCTGTCTCTGTCTGTCTTTCTGTCTGTCTCTGTCTGTCTCTGTCTGTCTTTCTGTCTGTCTGTCTGTCTGTCTCTGTCTGTCTGTCTGTCTGTCTGTCTGTCTGTCTGTCTGTCTGTCTGTCTCTGTCTGTCTGTCTGTCTGTCTGTCTCTGTCTGTCTGTCTGTCTGTCTGTCTGTCTGTCTGTCTGTCTGTCTGTCTGTCTGTCTGTCTGTCTCTGTCTGTCTTTCTGTCTGTCTCTGTCTGTCTCTGTCTGTCTTTCTGTCTGTCTGTCTGTCTGTCTGTCTGTCTCTGTCTGTCTGTCTGTCTGTCTGTCTGTCTGTCTGTCTGTCTGTCTGTCTGTCTGTCTGTCTGTCTCTGTCTGTCTGTCTGTCTGTCTGTCTCTGTCTGTCTTTCTGTCTGTCTGTCTCTGTCTGTCTGTCTGTCTGTCTGTCTGTCTGTCTGTCTGTCTGTCTGTCTATCTGTCTTGGTGTATGTTTTTCTGTCTGTCTGTCTTGGTGTATGTTTTTCTGTCTGTCTGTCTTGGTGTATGTTTTTCTGTCTGTCTGTCTTGGTGTATGTTTGTCTGTCTTAGTTTGTCTGTCAGTGTCGTCTGATTTAAATCTCTCTGCCTTAACTACCTGTTTTTTACTGCCGTGATCTTGTCCTGGTAGCTGGTAGCTCGAGCCGAATTCCTGTCCGTATGCGACCGGTTGGTGGACCAGCTCGGCCGGGACGTGTCCGAGGAGACCCTGCTGGTGCACTGCGGCTCCAAGCTCGAGCACTACGTGGCCACCGAAGCCGTGGCCGACGGTTTCGAATTTGCTCGGACAATGTCCGACCGGAAACTGCTGGACTTGTCGGCCGATGCCGCCCTGTACCTGAGCCTGTGCCGATTGGCCGCGGTGGCCGCCGACAGCGGACAGCCGGGCCCCGTCAAGCAGCTGAGCCGGGCGAGCCTGTCCGTGTTCGCCCAGCGGGGCCTCCGTCAGCAGTCGCGCCTGCCGCGTGTGCAGCATCAGTCGGTTGTTCGACTGTTAAAGTGCAACCGGCTGCTGGCCAAGCTCGATTCGACTGGATCTGGCGCGGCCAGCGATGCCGGCCAGTTGAACGCCGAGACTGTCGGGGCTCACCGGACAGCCGGGGACATCCTGCTGAGGTTCCAGCTGCACGCCAGGGCTTCCGCGCACTTCGTCTGGCTGGTGAGAGCGGGGCTGTCGCTCAATAATCTTAATAATGATGGCCAGCGTAAATCCTTCATCTAGAGCAGGGGTGCTTCTCTCTCCGGCCCTCGGGTCCTTTGAAATTTCACAATAGCAATCCGGCCCGCTCAAGGTTTGTGTCTCTTCCCAGATCCCCTGCTCCCTTCTACAATCTCCTCTCTCCTCTCCCTTCTCTACCTTCTCTCCTCTCCTCTCCGTCTGTCTGTTAACGATAATAGTCCGTCATCAACTAACTAAAGTTATAGATAATGTCTATTAATTTATAATCGATAATAAATAATCTGCTGATTGCTTCATTTGTGGCCTCTGTCTGGCAGGTTGAGCAGCTCAAAGTGGATAAGCAGCGCTACTGTAAGGAACTGGCTTCAGCTTATGGCAGTTTGGCCGTCTGCTGCAGGGCCCTGGATCGCAAAGAGCAGGCCAATGAGTGCGATAGGGAAAAGCAGCTGCTGGAGGTGAGTTGGTGCCTGGATATGCTTACTGGTGAGGGTAGGGAGCGGATCATCTGGGTAGTGAGAGTAGGGAGCGGATCATCTGGGTAGTGAGAGTAGGGAGCGGATCATCTGGGTAGTGAGAGTAGGGAGCGGATCATCTGGGTAGTGAGAGTAGGGAGCGGATCATCTGGGTAGTGAGAGTAGGGAGCGGATCATCTGGGTAGTGAGAGTAGGAAGCGGATCACCATCTAGGTAGTGGGGTGTAGGGAGCGGATCACCCTTTGGTAGTGAGAGTAGGGAGCGGATCATCTGGGTAGTGAGAGTAGGGAGCGGATCACCATCTAGGTAGTGGGGTGTAGGGAGCGGATCACCCTTTGGTAGTGAGGGTAGGGAGCGGGTCACCCCTTGGTAGTGAGGGTAGGGAGCGGATCGCAACCCGGGTAGTGAGGGTAGGGAGCGGATCGCAACCCGGGTAGTGAGGGTAGGGAGCGGATCGCAAACGGAATAGTGAGGGTAGGGAGCGGATCGCAAACGGAATAGTGAGGGTAGGAAGCGGATCGTAACCTAGGTAGTGAGGGTAGGGAGCGGATCTCAACCTGGGTTGCGAGGGTAGGGAGCAGATCCGCATCTGAGTAGAGAGGGTAGAGAGCGGATCCCATCCTGACCCAATTGTCACAATAACCCCAAGCTAGTCTCCAATCTGATAACTTTGTAATTTTCTAACGTCCAAGGGCTCCCCAGAAGGCAATGAGGAAGGCGACAAGGCCAACCGCAAGAAAGAGAGCGGCAAAGAAGAAAAAGACGGGAGCGATGATGAGAGCAGCAACAGCAGCAGCAGTGACAACGATGAGGACGCAGATGGCGACGGCTGGACGGATGTGAGCAGCGGCGTCACCTCGGGCATGTCCGATTTCCAAGTTGGCAACGAGGGTCGGCAGCCTCGCAGCCGCAATAGTCGGCCTATGGAGGCGCGGAAGAACGAATTCGGCGATACGCCTTTGCACCTGGCCGCGCAGAGGGGCGATATTAATCGGTGAGTAGGCTGGGTGAGCTCTTAAGTGCTGTCCATCCTGAGTGAGGTGTCAGTCCCACATGAGTGAGCAGTCAGTCCCTCCTGATTGAGGTGTCAGTCCCACCTGAGTGAGGTGTCAATGCCTCACCTGAGCAAGCTGTCAATGCCTCACCTGAGCAAGCTGTCAATGCCTCACCTGAGCAAGCTGTCAATGCCTCACCTGAGCAAGCTGTCAATGCCTCACCTGAGCAAGCTGTCAATGCCTCACCTGAGCAAGCTGTCAATGCCTCACCTGAGCAAGCTGTCAATGCCTCACCTGAGCAAGCTGTCAATGCCTCACCTGAGCAAGCTGTCAATGCCTCACCTGAGCAAGCTGTCAATGCCTCACCTGAGCAAGCTGTCAATGCCTCACCTGAGCAAGCTGTCAATGCCTCACCTGAGCAAGCTGTCAATGCCTCACCTGAGCAAGCTGTCAATGCCTCACCTGAGCAAGCTGTCAATGCCTCACCTGAGCAAGCTGTCAATGCCTCACCTGAGCAAGCTGTCAATGCCTCACCTGAGCAAGCTGTCAATGCCTCACCTGAGCAAGCTGTCAATCACCCGCAGAGCCCGCCAGCTGGTGGAGGTGCACGGCCATTCAGTCAGCGTAGTTGACAACAACAATTGGCAGCCAGTTCACGACGCAGCCACCCACGGTCACATCAACGTGATTGAATACCTGCTCGAACGCGGTGTACCAGTCGACACGCCCGGTTGCCGCGGTTCCACCGCCCTGCTAGAGGCGGTGAGCTCCGGGCACTTCGAAGCGGCCAAATGGCTGATAGAGAGAGGCGCCAATCCGGCCAGACGCGACGCTGACGGGGACAATATCCTCAGCCTGGCCGAGGCCTGGCGTCACGACTGCGTGGCCGACGGACAGCTCGCTGCCAGCCTGACTGCGAACCGGTTCCGGCACTGGCTGGCCGACAGGCTGGGCGAGGTGGAGTTTCAACGGCTGGAGAAGCAGTACGAAGCTGCTCAGGCCAGGCTGAAGCTGCGCCTGGCTGCTCAGGAGGCCAGAGCCGGCGGCAAGAGCAAAGATCGCAGAGGCGACAAGGATGAGAACAAAGATCGGGACGGTGATAGGCGAGCCGGAGTGGAGAGCTATAAGGCCACGATGCGGCAGGTAGGCTGAAATTTTTCGAGTTGATTTTGTAGCTTTGCCGATGTCTGAGTAGTGAGTACTGGCTGGCACAGATACTATAACAACTAGATGGGCCACTCAGCACATTTGCGTGTAAGCTACTTTCAGTAGAAAACAATAAATAGTAGCCTAGGGGGTTTAGCCGCTACTTTTACCCTTGGTTAAAGCGTCGGACTCAGGACTAGAAGGTCCACTCGGAACAATTTGTGTCCTTGAGCTAGGCACTCAACTCTGCACTGCTTCAGTTCAGCCTCAGACACTAGAATAACTAGATTGGCCACTCGGGCATATATACTACTTAGTAAAACACTTTCAGTTTAGTAGCAAAGAAGAATACATAAGCTATTTTATAAGAATAAAGCCAACTGAAATTACTTTGATATGTTTAGAAACCCAAGCTTGCAGGCGTAAACAGCTTGCTAATTGGTTCAGCAATAATGTACATTAACCAGTCCACTGAAATGTACATGGCAGCTTTAGGCTGGAATTCCTAAAAAAGCAATAAAAATTGGGGCGGGGCGGGGGTATTGTTGGAAAGGTTCGGTTGGAGGGTTTAAGCCAATGGTTAAGAGCCAATAAATGAGCCTTGGCTTTAAAAATACATTAAAATGCTTATGTTAAAATTACTACTGAACTGAAAGTAGTTAACACGCAAATTCGCTGAGTGGCCCATCTAGTTTTTCTCGTATCTGTGAGTTCACCCAGCTGTAAAATGGGTGCCAGCATTAGCTGGGGTAATTAACTTTACTGTCCCGAGCACATTTATCGGACCTTCTACTTCCCCTTCGACCCCATATGTTCCTCGGTGCAGCTGCCATGCTGTACATCTTCAGTGGCTCACTGGCTAATGTACAATACATGACGCCTTATTTCCATAATAGTAGCTTATCGCATTCTTCCTTGCTACTGAACTGAAAGTAGTAGATCTAGTAAACAGTTGAATAAACCTAGTTTAAGCAGCAACCGTATCGTTGACAATTTCAGGTCAGGCGTAGCGCGGTTCGCGACCGGCGCCACGCGCCAAAACCGGCGCCGCAAGAGTTGGAAAGCCCGTACGCTTCTGACGCGTCAAATGATGGGCAGATGGAGCCCGATGCCGGCGAGGACAGCGAGGACAGCAGCGAAGGCCCAGCCAAGCGGCCCCGGCTGCAGTTGAAGCAGCAGAGCAGCGGCAATCGGCGCAGGCCCATGCAGATTCTCGACGACGATGACATTGATGAAGAAGTCAGAAAACAAGAAAAAGGCCAGAAGAAGACTCCCATCTGTCTGTCTCCTGCGCCAGTGTCGGCGCCGTCAGCGCACGCGCCCGCCGCGGAGTCGGAGGACTGCAACAGCCCGGTGTTCAATCGTTCAGCGGTTGCTATGGACAGAACTGCTCAGCATCGCCGCGGACTGGCAGACGCGTCAATCTTGCCTTTTGCTGTTGACCAATTCCAGCAGCACGACCAACCGGTGCCGCTGCTCAACTCCACCATGCTGATGCCAGCCCCAGCCGCCACGGTCACCAGTCCCGACACTGCACCTGCCGCCGATCCTCGCATTGCTCGCTGCCTACGCGACGCTCAGACGGCCGGCTGCCTGACCGCCGCCGATTTCCGTCTTGGCCCGGACGGCGCCTTGCCGCTGCTGACCTGCCGGCCGGACCGGCTGACCCGTCTGGATCTGTCCGGCAATCTGCTCACCGACCTGCCATCGCCAGCTCTGGCCAGCCTAGTCGCTTGGCAAGGCTCGGCCAGTCTGTCCGACTTGAATCTGGCCGGCAATGACTTAACTTCGGCCACTCTGTCCGAACTGCCGGCTATGCCGTCTCTGCGCGTACTTGATTTGTCCGAGAATCCTCTTGGCGACTCGGCCGGGCCGCATATTGGCCGACTGGTGTCCGGCTCGCCTAAACTGGATTGGCTGCTGCTGAGAGACTGCCGTCTGACTGACAAGTTCGGCCGGCCTGGCCTGCTTAGCTCGGACAGTGTCCGACTCTTGGATCTGGACGGGAATCTGTTTAGCGACAACGGTGTCTCATTGTTAATTGATTGCGTCATCAATTGGCGCCAGTTAGATACTCTACGGCTGCGCCGGTGTCAGGTTGCCTTAGCAACTAAGTATAGCAACGCGGCTGCCGTGTCTTTGGCTGCTACTGGCGGATGTTTGGCGGCCAGCCTGGCTCGCCTGCTGCAGCGGCTGGGTAGCGGCCTGCGAGTGTTGGACCTGCGCGAGAACGGCTTGAAGCCGGGAGAGTTTGCCGCGGCGGCCGAGCTTATTGCCACTCTGCTTGTGTCTTGATTGATTTATGCATTCTAACTGCGCTACCGCTAGTAGCTATATAAGCATTTTATTATTGCTTTTTTGTCTGCTAAAGTATGAATTTCTTTTATCTGATCATAAGTGACAAACCAAGTGAGAATATATTCATATGTAACTACACGCCATTCTCTTAAATGCGCCCATCTACTCTTCTTAGTAGCAAAATAACATATTATTAGAATTTACAAGACTTTGAAAGTTTTTAATGCGGCAACAATCCGCCTTTGGCTCCGACTCCAGACTGCTTTTTAAAAAAACAAATGAATGACTGAAAATTGCAGGAAAATTGGAACCCAAATCCAGTGCATGTGTGCATAGCGAGCAAGAGAGAAGAGGGGTGGCGCCCAGCCCCCAGACAGGCCGATAAACAGTTTGGCTTTTCTCTTGCCCGCTTGTGTCTGACTCTGACCTCTCTCCTTGCTGCTCTCATTGGTTGAGCCAGATTGGGGCTTCCCCCCAAGACTGGTTTTGTCTGTCTGACTTCAACCTCTCCTTACTGCTCTCTAATTGGCTGAGCCAGATTGGGCCTGCCCTCCCCCTAGGGCTGGTTTTGGCTGCCTGACTTTAACCTCTCTCCTTACTGCTCTCTCTCATTGGCTGAGCTAGATTGGGGCTGCCCCCCCCCAAGCCGGGTTTGTCTGTCTGACTTTATAACCTCTCAATACTGCTCTCTCTCATTGGCTGAGCTAGATCGGGCCTGCCCCTAGGCAAAGTTTTGTACGTATTGCGTTGCATAGGTGCATAATTTTTCCAACGGGATGCTCTCGAGGCCGCACACCCCCGACATTTGGTCCCAAATTTTAACTGCCACATTAAACTTAAGTGACAGTACGCAGACAAACTACTGAAAAAAGAGTAGAAGCTTTACTTTTTTGCAAAATTTATCGCGAGTGACGGTTTTTTTAGAATTAACAGAAACAATATCTGAAAACACGAACCGATCATCATTCAGAGCATACTTGTCGTTGTGACCCTAAAACGCCTTTCATAGGTCTTAGATAACTTATTAATCTTCGGCTTCGACGCTGAACACAATAGTAAAAAGCCATTCTAATCTCCCATTCTCCTTTATCCTAGATTTTATTTCTAAACAGTTTTTTTACGGTTCCTTACCATGTGTGTCAATTAATTAGTTTTTACTCACTGCATACTCAAGTTATGATTAATGTTAATAGCGGTCATTATTGCATTTCTATCTCTCTTTATCTGCTACGCGTTGCATTGGGACAGTTCAGTGTGAACTCAATTTATTGTTTAAATATATCATTTATAATACACCTACTGTGTTTAATTTGTCTTCTTTCAACGGTTACTGTTTCTGTTCATATCCTTTTAAATTTTTTATCTTTTTGGGTGTGAACTTATAATGCTATTTTTTTATAAATCTTTGTCGTTTTGTTCAAGTTTTATTTTCCTAATTCATAGCTGAAAGATTTAGCCCTTGAAGGGAGCAGAGGTTAAAGGGGGCAGCAGGGAGAGGTTAAAGGGGGCAGCAGGGAGAGGTTAAAGGGGGCAGCAGGGAGAGGTTGAAGGGAGCAACAGGGAGAGCTTTAAGGGAGCAGCGGGGAGAGGTTGCAGGGAGCAGCAGGGAGAGGTTGCAGGGA
Organism: Macrostomum lignano; assembly: GCA_002269645.1. Taxonomy (NCBI): domain Eukaryota; kingdom Metazoa; phylum Platyhelminthes; family Macrostomidae; genus Macrostomum; species Macrostomum lignano. The sequence goes on along the minus strand of NIVC01000873.1, from coordinate 213,388 downwards.
GCAGCAGGGAGAGGTTGCAGGGAGCAGCGGGGAGGGGCTGAAGGGAGCAGCAGGGAGAGGTTGCAGGGAGCAGCAGGGAGAGGTTGCAGGGAGCAGCGGGGAGGGGCTGAAGGGAGCAGCAGGGAGAGGTTGCAGGGAGCAGCGGGGAGGGGCTGAAGGGAGCAGCAGGGAGAGGTTGCAGGGAGCAGCGGGGAGGGGCTGAAGGGAGCAGCAGGGAGAGGTTGCAGGGAGCAGCGGGGAGGGCTGAAGGGAGCAGCAGGGAGAGGTTGCAGGGAGCAGCGGGGAGGGGCTGAAGGGAGCAGCAGGGAGAGATTAAAGGGAGCAGCAGGGAGAGGTTGAAGGGAGCAGCAGGGAGAGGTTGCAGGGAGCAGCAGGGAGAGGTTGCAGGGAGCAGCGGGGAGGGGCTGAAGGGAGCAGCGGGGAGGGGCTGAAGGGAGCAGCAGGGAGAGGTTGCAGGGAGCAGCGGGGAGGGGCTGAAGGGAGCAGCAGGGAGAGGTTGCAGGGAGCAGCGGGGAGGGGCTGAAGGGAGCAGCAGGGAGAGGTTGCAGGGAGCAGCGGGGAGGGCTGAAGGGAGCAGCAGGGAGAGGTTGCAGGGAGCAGCGGGGAGGGGCTGAAGGGAGCAGCAGGGAGAGGTTGCAGGGAGCAGCGGGGAGGGGCTGAAGGGAGCAGCAGGGAGAGGTTGCAGGGAGCAGCGGGGAGGGGCTGAAGGGAGCAGCAGGGAGAGGTTGCAGGGAGCAGCGGGGAGGGCTGAAGGGAGCAACAGGGAGAGGTTGCAGGGAGCAGCGGGGAGGGGCTGAAGGGAGCAGCAGGGAGAGGTTGCAGGGAGCAGCGGGGAGGGGCTGAAGGGAGCAGCAGGGAGAGGTTGCAGGGAGCAGCGGGGAGGGGCTG
>NIVC01000873.1:117500-207500 GCA_002269645.1 Macrostomum lignano | reverse complement strand
AAGGTGGTGTGCCGTCCGGAGAACAGCGGGCACTGCATGCACAGCGAGGAACAGCAGGAGTTGCAGACAATCTGGTGGCAGCCCCAGCACATGGTGATGAGGTGGTGCTGGATGGCGGTCCGGCTGATTACATCAGCTGTCTGCATCTTGGCTCGGATTTCCATCACGGCCAGGCCCGGCAGCTGCTCGATGACCACCGCGCGAAGCATCCTTTGATTTTTTTCTCTGCGAAATACGAATTTTATCAAAAGCACTTACCGTAAATGGCTAGTCAGTTAACTTTAATTACCTCTTTCATTTCAATAGGCAGAGCTGACTAAATGCCATAGACAGGGGCGTCGCCATGGATTTTATGGTGGGGTACAAAGCCAAGAATTATACATGTACATTTACGTTCGTACATGTTATTTTTAGAATCGGTGAAGTTTCAGCGCTCGGCGATCGTATTAGCGCTGCAGGCACTCATTTTAGCGCTGCGGGCACTCATTTTAGCGCTGCGGGCACTCATTTTAGCGCTGCGGGCACTCATTTTAGCGCTGCGGGCACTCATTTTAGCGCTGCGGGCACTCATTTTAGCTGCAGGCACTCATTTTAGCTGCAGGCACTCATTTTAGCGCTGCGGGCACTCATTTTAGCGCTGCAGGCACTCATTTTAGCGCTGCAGGCACTCATTTTAGCGCTGCAGGCACTCATTTTAGCGCTGCAGGCACTCATATTAGCGCTGCAGGCACTCATTTAAGCACCATAGGCACTTATTTTAGCGCCATAGGCACTCATTTTAGCGCTGCAGGCACTCATTTTAGCGCTGCGGGCACTCATTTTAGCGCTGCAGGCACTCATTTTAGCGCTGCAGGCACTCATTTTAGCGCTGCAGGCACTCATTTTAGCGCTGCAGGCACTCATATTAGCGCTGCAGGCACTCATTTAAGCACCATAGGCACTTATTTTAGCGCCATAGGCACTCATTTTAGCGCTGCAGGCACTCATTTTAGCGCCGCAGGCACTCATTTTAGCGCTGCAGGCACTCATTTTAGCGCCACAGGCACTCATTTTAGCGCTGCAGGCACTCATTTTAGCGCTGCAGGCACTATGTTTTGTCGCCCTGAAGCATAATTATTGATTTCCATAACGGGACACAAAGTTAGGTGGGGGAACAAAGCATTGGCATGCTCCCAATCTTTTACAGAGCAGGGCAGCCAAAGACCCCTTAGTTCGATTTGGGACTCGTTGGGCACCAAACATTGGCTTAAGGGCGGGGGTCGGCAAACTCCGCGAAGCCTCTCCATCTGGCCCTCGGGTCCTGTAAAACTTCACAATAGCAACCCGGCCCGCTCAAGGTTTGCGTCTCTTCTCAGATCTCAATTCCAGCTAAAAGTTTGCCAACGAAGTTTCGACTGAAGGTTGTCGGGCGATTCACCACCGATGAGAGCCAGCCCCCTCGGCAACAGAGTGTACATGTACAGGCCTGAAGGTTGTCGGGCGATTCACCACCGATGAGAGTCTCATGTACCATCATTTGAAAATTTGGAGCTATAAGGATGAGGCATCAGCCAAATGCAGTGTATTCTTATTGAGATTTTTATTGATTCTTAAAGCTCCTTAATTAACGTACGTCATTTATCTGTCTTCTGGATCATAAATCATTGGCTGCATTTTGATCACTACATGTACTACATGTACGAGAGCAGACAGACCTTATTACGAACTCCAGGTTCCACAAGCACTACTAACAATTCAGTAGTAGAATGCCAACAATTGATTTAGCAAATAATTCAGCCATTTTTAAAACAATTTTCTCAACGAATTTGACACAGAATTTATCAAATAGCGCGCATCCCTGTAATTATGTACTTGTGTGCATATTTATTTATGCATAATAAACTGAATAAATAGAAATTGCAGAACAATTTAAATTGGCAAGCTAATGAATGCCAATTATGAATAATACATTAATTAATTTTAGCGCAATATGTATACATATGTAATAGATTCCGAGTGTGCTCAGCATATTTATAAAATATGATGTACTAATATCAATAGCCTATTCTGTATATAGAGAATTTCCACACCGCCGATATACAGCTGCGTTAGCATATATTTTATGTATATAGAGATTATTCGAAAGTGCAGAATAGCAGGAAAGACTGCGGCTATATAACAGCCATTAGCGGCAATGGGTGTAGCTGTACTCATAAAAGAAGAAACCTTTGCAAGCTTTGCAAGAGAAAGGTGATGACCTGTGCCGATCGGCAGTTCAGATGTACAGATTTACAGATTTTTTATACACTGACTTAAAGATTAAATGTGTTCTATTTTAATTATAGAACAGATGGCGCAATGCGGAATAACCCTTCAGGCAATCTTAGATAGCTAATTAGTAGATATTCACCTTTCATGTAGCTAATTAGCCAATATTCAGGTAGCTAATTAGTCAATATTCAGGTAGCTAATTAGCCAATATTCAGGTAGCTAATTATTCAATATTCAGGTAGCTAATTAGTCAATATTCAGGTAGCTAACTAGTTAATATTCAGGTAGCTAATTAGTCAATATTCAGGTAGCTTATTAGCCAATATTCAGGTAGCTAATTAGCCAATATTCAGGTAGCTAATTAGTCAATATTCAGGTAGCTAATTATTCAATATTCAGGTAGCTAATTAGTCAATATTCAGGTAGCTAACTAGTTAATATTCAGGTAGCTAATTAGTCAATATTCAGGTAGCTAATTATTCAATATTCAGGTAGCTAATTAGTCAATATTCAGGTAGCTAACTAGTTAATATTCAGGTAGCTAATTAGTCAATATTCAGGTAGCTAATTAGTCAACATTCAGGTAGCTAATTAGTCAATACTCAGGTAGCTAATTATTTAGTGACAGATTTGCAATCAATCAATGGCTAATTATCGCTCAGCCTAGAAGGCAAAGAAGAGGAATTATATAAAACTTATAAATTGGAACAATGAGAATCAATTACCCCAGCTTAAATGAATTATTTAGCAGAATACTAAACGCCATTCCGCGCGGCTAACAGTGGCTCCGTGTCCATCAGCATCTGCTGCTTCTGCAACAGTTCCGCAGAGTTCGGCGGCAGTCGCTCAGCCAGCCGAGTCAAATCCATGACAGCTCGCAGGGCTGGCAGCCTGGCAGCCGGCAGCTCATGCCACAGCTCAGCCAGCAGGGCCTGATAAGCTTGCATTGTGGCGCTGTCCGCCCAGCTGTCCGGCAGGCCCGGTCGCAGTTGACGCTGGCAGACAATTTCTTTCATTTCGTCAAAGCTCGGATCGATGCCAACAAATTCGTGATAGGGCAGGCCGTAGGGCCGCGCCGAGCCGGCCTCAGTGACCATGCGGATGCCGATCTCCCACAGCACCAGGCCCATGCTGTACACGTCAGCAGATTTATACGCCTCAAACTCGTGCCAGTTGAAGCTGTCAGCCAGCAGTTCCGGCGGCATGTAGCGCTTAGTGCCAACCCGAGCGGACTTGGGCGGCATCTCGGGCGGCGCTTTCTCCCTAGCAACCACGGCCAGGCCGAGATCGGCTATGCAGCAGGTCAGGTTCTCCTTCACTAGGATGTTCCTGGACTTCACGTCCCTGTGTGCGATGGCCGGCTTGCCGTGCAGGCCGCGAACCTCGGTGTGCAGATAGCAGAGGCCGGACAGGGCGCCCAGGGCCAGCTGAAGGCCCAGGCGGGCTGGCAGCGGCGGCTCCCGTTGAAGGAAGTCGTGCAGCGAGCCAAGCGGGTGGTACTCGGAGATCAGCCAGAACTGGGTGCAGCCCTCCCGGCTGGTGATGTCGCTAGCCCGGAATGTCAGTATACTCTCGTGGCCAAGCGGGAAGCTGGTGTACATCTGGCATTCCCGACGGAAGCTGGCCTCATCTCTGGAGCAGAAGATCTTCACGGCCAGACGGCCGCCCATGTACTGGCCGGCCCACACGGAGCCGTAGCGGCCTTGGCCGACCTGCCGGATCAGCTTGACCTGCTGGGCGACGCTGCGATCGAATAGGAACGGCACTCCCCGACCGCTGCCAGATGACAGGTCGAAACTGGCAGTCAGGGCGGAGCTGGTCAGCGCGGTGTCGGTCACGCACTGGCTGGATAGCGAGGCCGGCAGTCTGGGATCGGCGGCTGCTGCCACCGCAATTGGCGGCCCGTACGACTGCTGCTGGTAGCTGGACGAGGGCGACACCACCAGAGCGCCGCCGCAGTCAGCCTGGCCGCCGAGGATGCCGAGGTCCCCGATGTTCACGTTGCCTCTGCCGCCGCCGCCGCCGCCTTTTCTTCGTTGACGACGCCTGAGGAACAGCAGGAATAGCAGCGCTAAACTGACTGCCAGGGCTACGGCCATCGCTGCCACCACGGCTAGCAGGGCTGCGTGCTCCGGCGTCAGAAAGGCGGCGCCCGGCGATGCAGCCGAAGCGCTCCGGCCAGATGCCTGCCTGGTTGACGCAGCCGATGGCAGCTTGGCGGTCCTGCCGGCTTGGTCAATCTCGCCAATGTCCAAGCCGCTAGTGAGATTTCTATTGCAGAAGTCCGCATTACCGCAGCAGAACACGTTTTGAGCGCCTTCGCCGGCCTGGAGTCGGCGGGCTTTGGATCGGCACTGCATTCTGTCCAGCTCGTGATGGCCTTCGGTTCGGTTGCTGAAGCAGCCCAGCTCGCTGCTGCCAGCTGTAGGGTGCAGCTTGGCGTAACAGCTGGAGGTCGTGGCGCACTGGCCTGCCGGGCAGTGCCTGGCATCTGGCGGCTGGCAGGCACAAAGGATCACCGTGGCGTTGCGGTCGCGCAGTCTGCTGCTGCCGCCGCCTGACATTTCTGGCCCTGGGGAAGCGGACTGCAAGGCAACGGGGGTCGGCACGGAGCTTAAATCTCTAGATTTATCCTCTAATAGGAGGGTATGGGATTATCCTCTAATAGATAAGGGGAAGCGGATTATCCTTTCTAATAGACAGGGGGCAGCGGATTATCCTCTAATAGACAAGGGGCAGCGGATTATCCTCTAATAGACAGGGGGCAGCGGATTATCCTCTAATAGACAAGGGAGCAGCGGATTATCCTCTAATAGACAAGGGGAAGCGGATTATGAGGTTTTGGAAAAAAAATTGAAACTAGACTTTATATTATCTAAAAAACTAAAATATCGATCTAAAATATGTTTTAACTGTTACTCAACACTAAAAGCAGGTAAATCTAAGAATGATTGACAGTTCTAAGACACGGAAATGGTAGCACAAAAACAATGAATACAGCTCACTCACTGGATGCTCAAAAAATTCAGGAAGTGCGCCACAAAACGTTAGGGAGTTGTAAACAGGGAGTTTGAGGCAAACTCAAGTCAGTTTCTTAAGGCCCTGTTGAATGCTGGCAAAATCTATAGAGAGTATCAGATATAAAGGTGTCTCGCGCTGTCGCAGCTATTTAAAAAACGCATAGAGAGAGAGAGAGAGAGAGAAGGTTGGGTTTGCAGGAACGGGCCAAGGCCAGGGGTTGGACGTCAAAGCCCGGGCAGTCACACGGTGGCTTGGCTCTGAAGAGAAGAAGGAAAGGTAAAGGTGTGAACAGCCACACTTGCGCGCGCGACGCAAAAAATGAGAAGACGGGGTGTTGCCTGAACGCTGCCGCCTTTACCCGCCTTCTGCAAGCGTCCTTCAGATTCTGGCTTCACACAATTTATTTTCTGCTTCTAGATAGAATAGAGAAAGGAATTCTTGATTCTGCCAGGCACCCGGGGGGGGGGGGGTTAGGTGTCAGAAGGGGTGTCGCTGGGGAGGGTTTCGGGGACTTGCCTTTCAAAGAAAATGACGACAGACCGGAGAGAAAGAGAGAGGGTGGGTGGGAGAGACAGAATAAGCCGCCAATACCTTCTAAAAGAGCGCTCTCACCTTCGCAACCATAAGCTGACTGTGTGTCGCAATGTGGGGCCGCTAGCCAGTCAGGGTGGAGGTAGGGGTTGGGGAACTGACAGTCACAGCCCAGAGATCCAGAGAAGAGAGAAAGAAAAAAGAAAAAGAAGGCCACCAAAGTCAGGCAAGGCCTCTCTATATATATTAATATCTGGGTAATCCCATTACTCAATTCCTCACCTCTTTTCTGTTAATGCAGCTAACTAAACTTTAGCTTTATAATATATATATATATATGCATGCAGAATAATAGAGCCGCGTCAGTGAGTGAGCGAGTGCACATGAATTATAGTTTGGTGTGAGTGTCAACTAGGGAGGCCAGCAGCAGCAGCAGCAGCAGCAGCAGCAGAAGGTAGACCTCTTCTCTTCTCAACTAAAAAAACCTCTCTATATACCCTCCCTTCTCAATTGCCCAATATTGAGTAAACACAGTATAGAAAAGCAGGCTAGCTTAGGAAAATGAGTTAGGGTGAGAAGGAGAGGTGTGACGCGCAGACAGTTAGAGAGTTTGAAGAGAGTCCAAGTGGTACAGTGAAGCCTGCATGCGAAATTGAGAACAGCGTGAATAAATAGCCCCCCTCCCTTCCCCAAGCACTGCTTTGCCTGCCTCACCTCACCAATACCCAGCGCAGTGGACAAAGAGGCGCGAGAGAGCTGGGGAAACAATAGCCATGCAGTGAGTAGCATTGAAGCCAGCTGGAGTGCCGTGAAAAAAGAGCGCGAACCTAATGCAATGCAATGCCGTTCTCAAACCAATGTGCAGACTTTGTGTAGACTGTTCCGGTTTCTTTTTTCAATTTTTATTGCGCCAATTACTTTAGCTGAGCCATGAGCTCTTCAATTCTTTCGCCGCTCTCTCTCTCTCTGTTTGAGAAAGAAAAGTAGCTTACCTAGAGTAAAAAAATAAAAAACTAATCAAATTGATTAACTATGACCCAACCCTTTCAGAGCACGTATTGTCGCATTAACCGCGTTCCGTCACGACTGGAAGGCAGACTAGAGATAATGAGACTGAGGCTTCTCAGCACGCCCAGCACTTCTCTGTTGACAGAACGCCGCTTCCCCAGCGCAGCACCCCTTCTAGCGCAGCAACTCTCCTTCTAGCGCCCCCAGCACCCCTTCTAGTGCAGCAACTCTCCTTCTAGCGCCCCCCAGCACCCCTTCTAGCGCAGCAACTCTCCTAGCGCCCCCAGCACCCCTTCTAGAGCTCCCAGCATCCTTTCTAGAGCACCCAGCACCCCTTCTAGCGCCCCAAGCACCCTTCCTAGCGCCTGAGCACTCCTTCTAGCGCCCCCAGCACCCCTTCTAGCGCAGCTGCAGCAACTCTCCTTCTAGCGCCCCAGCACCCCTTCTAGCGCAGCAACTCTCCTTCTAGCGCCCCAAGCACCCTTCCTAGCGCCCGAGCACTCCTTCTAGCGCCCCAAGCACCCTTCCTAGCGCCCGAGCACTCCTTCTAGCGCCCCCAGCACCCCTTCTAGCGCAGCAACTCTCCTTCTAGCGCCCCCAGCACCCCTTCTAGCGCAGCTGCAGCAACTCTCCTTCTAGCGCCCCAGCACCCCTTCTAGCGCAGCAACTCTCCTTCTAGCGCCCCAGCACCCCTTCTAGCGCAGCAACTCTCCTTCTAGCGCCCCAAGCACCCTTCCTAGCGCCCGAGCACTCCTTCTAGCGCCCCGGCGCCTCTTCTGGAGCAGCCAGCAGCCCTCCTAGCGCAGCCAGCACCCCTTCTAGCGAAGCAACTCCCCTTCTAGCGCCAACTCTCCTAAACAAAGATCTAAACACAATTGGACACAGCTTTCGCCTCTGAAATATTTTACAAGGCACACTCAAAAACATCAACATTATAAAGTTAGACGATAGACAGCGAGGCGCCCCGACCAGAGTATGAGTGAAATTTTATAGCCAGTCTTACACCACAGCTAGTAAAATTTTAGCACTTAAACGACTGTATCAAGAGCTACGATTCAACAGTTTTACAGACCACAAAAACAGAGTGTGGAGCAATTATAAGTTATTGCTTATAAGTTTCTTCCGTCATTTATAGTCTCACACTATTTCTTGAGTGTTTACTCGTCATCATAAAACAAGCTTTACTGCTTTTTATACACTCGCAAGCATTGCAGTACTGTCTGTTTGCTTGTTTTAGGCTGTTTACCTTCAGATATTTCAGGGCCAAGCTAATATCTAACCTCAGATCCTTAAGGGACAAGCTAATACTACCCTCAGATTCTTTAGGGACAAGCTAATACTACTCTCAGGTCTTTCAGGGACAAGCTAATACTACCCTCAGATCCTTCAGGGACAAGCTAATACTACCTTCTGATCCTTCAGGGACATGCTAATACTACCCTCAGATCCTTCAGGGACAAGATAATACTACCTTCTGATCCTTCAGGGACAAGCTAATACTACCCTCAGATCCTTCAGGGACAAGCTAATACTACCCTCAGATCCTTCAGGGCCAAGCTGCTGCTACCTACCCTCAAATACTTCAGGGCCAAGTCTATACCTACCCTCAGATGATACTTCAGGGCCAAGTCTATACCTACCCTCAGATACTTCAGGGCCAAGTCTATACCTGCCCTCAGATGATACTTCAGGGCCAAGTCTATACCTGCCCTCAGATACTTCAGGGCCAAGTCCATACTTAACCTCAGATGATACTTCAGGGCCAAGTCTATACCTACCCTCAGATACTTCAGGGCCAAGTCTATACCTACCCTCAGATGATACTTCAGGGCCAAGTCTATACCTACCCTCAGATACTTCAGGGCCAAGTCTATACCTACCCTCAGATGATACTTCAGGGCCAAGTCTATACCTGCCCTCAGATGATACTTCAGGGCCAAGTCTATACCTACCCTCAGATACTTCAGGGCCAAGTCTATACCTACCCTCAGATGATACTTCAGGGCCAAGTCTATACTTACCCTCAGATACTTCAGGGCCAAGCTACTGCTACCTACTCTCGGATACTTCAGGGCTAAGCTGCTCCTACCTACTCTCAGATACTTCAGGGCGAAGCCTATACCTCTCTCTGATACTTCAGGGTCAAGCTGCAACCTACTCTCAGATACTTCAGGGTCAAGCTGCAACCTACTCTCAGATACTTCAGGGTCAAGCTGCAACCTACCCTCAGATACTTCAGGGCCAAGCTGCTGCAACCTACTCTCAGACACACTTCAGGGCCAAGCTGCTGCAACCTACTCTCAGACACACTTCAGGGCCAAGCTGCTGCAACCTACTCTCAGACACACTTCAGGGCCAAGCTGCTGCCTGGCAATGCAGTCAGAAGAAAATAAAACGGGGTTAAATGAGGCCAAGCCAAAATTTTTGGTGCGAAGTCAAATTTTAGAGTAGGAGTATGGTCGATCCGATTCCTTAACACTGCGCCTAGCTTACGCCTTGAGGCTGCAGTAGGATGGTGCAACGTTTTAAAAGTAAGCGGTCACAGAAGGCGTTAAAACTGCTACCGAAGCCTCCCATACCAGTCAGCCAGGACGTGCAGCTGGGCCCATTTGATGACGAAAAAGCCCCCCACCGCCTGCTCTCCGATGCAGCCTGGTGTTTTTTACTAAAATGCGCAGATGGTAGCGCTAAAGCCACCGCCAACCACTGGCCTTTTTCAGTCAAGCCCGGCTGGCCATCTATCAGTTCAGAGGCGGCGCAAAGCGAAATACACAGATATATAAGGCAGCTGGGGAAGTGTGGAAAGCTTTCATCGCGCCGAAGCCGGATGGGATAGAGACACCACCCCCCTCCCTCCTAGCGAAGCAGTAAAACGCCGAAATACAAAATTTTCCCTTCAATTTTGTCCCCCCCCCCTCTGCTACCCTCTTCCTCGACAGCCTCCCGCCCATTTGCTTTTTACGATCGCCATTTAAACTTTAACGCCTGGCGGGTTTGGGCTAGCGTTACCAACAATTAGCGAAAATATGCTCTCCATCTTCTGGCATGGAGATGAAGCCGTCAATGCCCTAGGGCTTGATCCTGGGACTTTACACTCTCCACTTAGTTTGAAAAGGGTTATTTGGTGTTTGATACTCCAGTAGAAGTGGCGCTGCACACCTGACATCTGGAGGCCAGGGGACCAGCAATCAGTGTCCCAGATGTGCAACTGGAAATACCTTTTAAGAAGCTATTAAAGCCATTATTTGTCAGACAGAGAGGCAGTGTTTCCTGAACCCAAGGCATCTTTTAGGTGATTTTGCGCACTTTTTTTCTGACCCAAAGATGTTGCAGAAGTCTGCAGACTCCAGGTTTACAGATTACTTAACTTTGACAGCTACTAGAAGCCTAGAAATCACTGAAATCCTAAATAATTGTAAAAGCACTGATGCTCCAAATGAAATATGAATAAAATTTAAGATGCAAAAATATTATTGTATCATTAACACAATTTCTATGATAACCAGCTCAGAAGTGCTACAGAAAATTTCATAATTTTAACTTTTCTTATTCATTAACACCTTTCTTTACTTTGGTATGCTTTTGAATTGAGGTTCAAATATATAATCTTATAGTTAGCTTCTAATATTTTAATAAGGGTTTATATCATAAATATGAAATTAAGAGCATATTTCTAATACAAGCTAACTAGCTCCAATATCTAATAACATTGGCCACTCTAGACCAATACAGCCTTGGATTTCATAAATAGGGAGTAGAGCAGAAGAGAAATGAATGAATATTTCCAGTTTTAAAGCTTTTGTAAAGGGAACCTAGAGTCCACTAGAGTCAATGTTTCAAGCAAGAGATTTTCAATTCCATGTGCATCTAATGGTTAGGATTAGTAGGCTAAAGTTGATATGAATATAGCCCTAGTCATTCTTATAAAATATAATATATGAGACACTATTATTGAACAATAGGTCAATTGTAGAGTGTTCTACCTCCCGTTAAAAAAGGAAAAAAGAAGATAATCGTATAATACTACTATAAGTAAGTAAGTACACGCATGTGCGCCTAAGCTTTGAATGAATCACGCTACCAGAAAAAGATGTTACCAGAATAATACGCCATGAGCCATTTTCCCCTTTTAGCGCAACACGTGAATTGTCATGATACTATTTTGGATCAAAAACTTGTCTATAAATACAAGCGATCTGAAGCGGTACCGGAGCCATTCTCCCCACGGAAGAGGAGCGCTCCGAAGAGGAAGCCTTAGGAGGACTTCCTGATATACCAAGTCCATCGAGACTCGGTCGAGTTGTTGCGGTAAGCCTTCCTTATTTGCGCCGTTGTGTTAGAGACGTCTCGCTCAAGTCTATTGAGACTTGAGTCTATTTGAGTCTGTTGAGACTCTTGAGTCTGTTTAGACTCCATTGGTTGCAGTCTCCAGAAGGACTGCCCCTGATAGATCTTAGAGGACTATCAGTGGTTTCCGGAGCTATACCTAGAGTGCATAGAGGCACTGCTCGAAGAAGGAGGCTTAATTTAGACCGCAGTTTGGCGCAGGGATCCCACTGTTAATTCGGAAGCTTCCCATTGGTCCGAGCGACAGAATCCGGCCGGAACTATTTGAAGAAGAAAGAAGAATCGGACCCGCTCTACAAACGAAAGTCAGAAGTGACTATACGAGAGCAACTGAAGACAATCGAGAACTACTCCGAGAGATCTCCAAAGGACTCAAGGTAATTGAATACCTTCTGTTGACTTACTGGGTTGCCTAGCTGCTGAGCTAGAAGTGATTGTTCCTTGATTATCGAAAGTCGGGTAATAAGGGACACATCACAATATATGGGGGGTATCCTAAAAATTCCCAGAATTTCTTTCATAGCTTTGCAATCCATAGCTCAATTTTCATGTTTATAAATAAAAGTTAAAGATAATGAATAAATTCATGATAAAGATAATCAGTGGCAGATCTAAAATTTCATTTTGAGGGGTAGTCCAAGTTTGGGACATATACAAGTACATGTCCAACACCTATCTGATCCATCCAAACTGGATGGGTAAAATGGCCCTTGGTCCAGGTAAGTTGCAAAATAAAAAATGCAAAAAATGAAAAATTCAGAGAAGAAAAAAAGTAAAGGAAGAGAAAAGGAAAAGAAAGGAGGGAAAAAGAGAGAAAGGAAAGAGGAAGGAGAAAGAGAAAGAAAAGAAAAAAAAGGCAAGAAAAGTCATATACAAAGTGAAAATTAAGTTGCAATTGGGGGAACTATGTTGCAATTGAGAGGAACTAAGTTGCAATTAGGAAAAACTAAGTTGCAATTGGGAAAAACTAAGTCGCAATTGGGAGGAACTAAATCACAATCAAGAGGAACTAAGTCGCAATTGGGAGAAACTAAGTCGCAAATCTAGACTAAACTAAGTTGCACTGGATAGGTGAAATTTTGAGGTTGGGCATGTATGTTGGGACATCAATAACAACATAAAAGGTGCCAATTTTTAAGCTTTGATTTAAGCTTAATTTTTTGATCTTACAATTTTTATACATGAAAAGGTGCAAAAAATGCATTTAAAGAGCTAAAATCAAGCTTAAAAGGTGCAAAAATGCCTGAAAGGGGCAAAAAATGTGTGTAAGGGTAAAAATCAAGTTTAAATGGTGCAAAATTGGTTTTGGGGGTGCAATATACTCTATCAAGCTATTTTAAGGGGGAGGGATGGCCACCCAACCCCTTTCTCCCTCCCTAAATCTGCCCCTGATGATAATAAATAATGCACAACTTCAAATCATAGTAATAAATAAGTCATACTAGATTTTTTCTATCTTCAACCATTTGTCAACTAAATCAATAAGTATGTATATAGATAAAAACACTTCTAAACATTTCTATCAATTACAAAATTGGCATATTGTCTAGCAAAAATACTAAAAAGCTTTTTTCTTAATTTTTTTACTTTGAAGTTTTACTGCTAACATGTCCAAAGACATGGTAGTGTCTATGGCTAAACCTTTGATAACTATAGTTGTCACATGCATAGGGTAGAGGCCTTAACTTATTATATTCTTATACATGAGATAACTTGCTTAATTAGTTAGACTTTTGCTACTATCATTAATGACATGCACTTCTGGCAATAGAAATATATGCAACTGTCTAGTAATTATATAGTAAAAACCTTAGAAAGCTAATAAGCAATCTTGTTTCTTTTTATTTGGTTCCTTCTTGGCAAATGTAGAGAAGTATTTTGATAAAGGGACAAGCTATCCAAATGATATCTCCTCTGGTTTAGAGTGCATAGGCCAAGCTCTAGCAATATCTCTTCCTATCTTGCTTCTATGCTATACCTTTTTTAATATATTGAAATGTGCCACCATGTTTCTTTATACTATATTTCTACACTATTATTTTATACTATACTATGCCACATGGTCATGTTGTGCTATACTATACTAGTCTAACAAAAAGCTAATTTATGCTAGACACTATCTACCATAGTTCCAAGGTAAGCAATTAGGCTTAGTATATAGATAAGTATATTTATAGGCCTAAAGCCAAAGGGCAATAGGCAATGTTTAACTTTTTTTATACTAATTTATTTTTTTTAAAATTGCAATTAAATGCAAATTTAGAAATATAAAATGGGGATGGGTTTTAAAAATTAGTGATAGCACTATAATATATAACAAACAAAGGGGCAGTACTATATAACACTAGAAAATCACTAGGCCCTATAATATATTAGATACATTGTACTGAAAAAATTAAGCATATAAATACAATCTCCTTGATTTAAACTAGCCATGTGATTTAAGCCTCTTTTTTGACTAAATGGGGATTTTTTAGGGCAAAGGAAAAGAATCAGGATCACAGAATGCCTGCATTGGAACATGCTATAACAAATCTTATCAAATAAGTACTGAATGCTAGAAAAAATATACAAATACAAGAATCAATATTTTCTATTTTAAAAAACTAGTAAAACTTATATTTGAATCTGTTTTATAGAAAATGCAACATTAATATATTTAAATTAAAAAGCCATCAAATATACAGGCAAACAAAATAGAGCTAATAAAAAGAAATTACATGCTAATTTTCTATTTACAAAAATATTGTCTAGCTATAAGTTTTTGTCTTGCACTATACTATGCCAGATTTTCCCCCTTGTTTGCTATTGCTATTGACATCCCAGCTATTAGACAAGAATGCATTAGCATGGCATATATATACAAGCTCATAATCTAACCTCTTTTTGTGCTAGAATTTTCTATGAAAAAAAAATTTTCTTGATTATAAATGCTATCATTGCCAACCATAACCATAGCATAAAGGGGGCCACTCTCCCAAAGATGCTATTTTCTCTAAGAGTTCCTAGCATGCATGAGGGTTTTTGGCCCCTGCATTGTGTATATTATTGTATGCAATGAGACTTTGCCCATAGTGGCATATACAAGTATAAAAAACATTTTTAATATGTAGCCACATACAAAATTAATTTAGAAATATAACAGAGGTTTGGATTTGGCTGGATCATGGAAATTTTTAATTGGTAATATCTTTAAATTATTTTTTCAATAACTTTTGTTATAACAGTTTTAAAATAGTTAGGGCCTATAATACAATATATATATATATTTGTAACTTTGCAGCAAAATAAGACTCAAAAGTAAACTGATCCATGGAAAAGAACATTTTTAATTTGTTTAAACAGGCTTTATTGCTTTTACTTAAGCAAAGTGCTGAAAAATATACAAGCACATTTTTGCTTTTAACTCCTAAGTCTTGTATACAGCGTCTAAATATAGATAAGGGCCTTGGCATATTGCATGCAATAGGGGCCTATGCATAAGATTTCTAAATAATCTTGGCATATAGCATATAGGGTCAAAAAGTTTTATGGCATGCATAGAACATCTTTGGGACTATAGGGGAAGGGGGGTGTGCAGTGAGGGCAAGGGGCAATTAAAACCATCATATTAGTTGATGATCTATTTAGGTCTAATCAAAAATAGGTCTTTTACCTGTTTTGCTATTGAAGAACTTATTAAAATATATTGATTAAATCTGCTTAAAAATAAAAGACAAAAATCATAATTGGATTAGACTACTACCACTTATAATATAATAAATCAATTGAAAAAAATAATAGCATAGGGCCTATATAAACATTTGGTAGACAGCCCAGTTATTACTATTACCAACTGAGTAAAAATTTAAAATGCTTGAATACAAAAGCCTAGGAGTAGGACCTAGGTTAAATAAGCAATTGGCAATTGCAAATCCAAAGTTGTCATGATATTGATAGCATTTAAAAATAGCTTATTTTTTCAACTCTATTAGCCTAGCCCTAGGACCTAGGTTGACATCAGTTAAAAAAACATTTGAATATCTAGGCCTACTTTAAAAAAAGCCTCGCAAGTGCTATACTGCTGCTGTACAAGTAAGTAACCATGTATATGAATTACTGAAGTGTGTGGACTGTGGTGTGGTGTAGACTGTAGAGAAATGAGAATATTCAACTTTTCATTAAGGCAATTATCTATTTGAACAGTACAATTAAATGGGTACCTCAGAACTTTAAAGCACTGGAAGTAGTTTTTGAAGTTTGTAGGTTGGCTCCGATCTCTCTCTCGATCTCTCTATCACTTCCCAAGGATTACTCAAGAAGTGCTTTTTTGTCTGGACTCCGCGCTGCAGTTTGCACACCCATGGTCTTGCTTCTTTATTCATGGAATTACATGGAAAAACAACACCAACAAGCATGGACAATACCAACTTTAACAAATGGTTTAAATAAACTTAAATGAAAAAACTTTATATTTAAAACTTGCGATTAATGTATTTCTTCGTATATTAATTAATAATTTTTGTTTCAACTTGCAAATTTCATTCAAATTTTGAAGATGCATTAATCTTTTAAGCAACCTGGACGACTTGCTTGCGTCCTTGCTTTTAAGTCGGGCGCGATTAGTGCAAATTATCATCTATAGCCTAGATAATTTCGATGAAACTCATCCAACTAAGTTATTAAACTAAGAACTCACTTGTCTTTGCCCTCTTTAAAGAAGAAAAGAAAGCAGAAGAAAAAAATAAAGTAGGCCTACAAAAAGACAGTTACTAGTTAAAGCAAGCATGCGTCTGCGTCTGCTAATGTTGATATTTTCTAGCCTAACCTAAGCATCTTTTATTTATAGGCCTATTTCAATACTTGTATTCAAAACATTTTTTCAAAACATTTAACTGCTCGGCTTAGGCATATTAGTATTATTAGGGGCCTATTCAATATCGAAAATATTGCCCAGCTAAGCCTAAAATAGGCCTAAATTTTACATAGCCGTAACATGTCATAGGCCCTACAAAAATTTTTAAATTGGCCCCTATGCAAAATGTTGTTTGGAAACTGGCATTCATTTAATAGACCCATTTTTTAATTAAATCAATGTTGAATTGTAACTATTTTATCAGGTGACTATTATTACAAAGTTAATATTTTTTGTTTATATATATACTCAGAAACATTGAAAAGTTGCCACCCATTTGTCCTAGTGAGCATGAGTACCTTTTGACCAATGTCTATCACCTCACCTGGCCAGCCATTTTGATATTAAAAAATGCTTGAAAAACAAATAAAACTAGGTGGAAGCTTCAATCCATCCAATCTTTGCCCTTTGCTCTTCCCAATCCCTCTTCCCACTCTTCGCCCTCTGCGTGGCGCAAGTTGCGTCACTCAAAAGTCAAACTGAGCTGGAATTTACTGCGCACTCTCAAAAGTAACAACTTTTTAATGTTGTTGAGTAGGCCTATATTTAGCTCTTTATAGCCAGCCTAATCTAATTTCAATACAATATATTAAGTTAGGCCAATAGGCCTATTACTTTATTAATAATTTGACCTCACCTAAGGCATATTTAAGTTGGAAATGTTTATCTTCCTGGTCCTGTGCCAATAATTCCAATTTTATCCACATGGATAAATGTCAATAATGCCAGCTTATCCTCATAGCAGCTTATTAAAATAGCTGCCACCATTCAAGTCTAGCTCATATTGGCCATGTCAATAATTCTAATTTTATCCACACAAATCCATGTTAATAATTTTCAGCTTATCCCCATTCCTCACTGTGGAGACCCTATAGCTAAGATTGTGCAGCTGTTTGTGTTTAGCTTTGTGTATTGATGTTAAATTGATATTGATATTGTCATTATTATTAGTATTAATATCATTATTATTATATCTTGAATTTTTGAATTTTGCAAGTCTCATTCAGCTCAGCTCAATCTTTGGGTCATTTGGTTGTTCTAAGCAAAGTCAGCAACTAAGCAAATATTTAAAATTAACCCTTTTAATGACAAAAAGTTTTAGCAAAGTTACTTGATACTATTCAATATTTAATACATGTAGTTTATTTAGAAGATTTGTAAAACAGTAAAAACAAAAAGACAATTTCTAAACAGATTCATTTTAAGGTTCTTTATTCCAATTCCAATAAGCTGCCATAGGGATAAGCTGGAAATTATTGACAGATCCATGTGGATAAAATTGGAATTATTGGCATGGGACTGTGGGGATAAACACTTCTATTTGAGTTTGCATAGGCTCCTACTATATTATTTTTAGGCTAGCCTTTAAATAAAAAGAAGACTTTTTTTATATTTTTTTTAATAGGACACCTAAGAATGGCACAAAAATTCATTTTTATCTAGGCTAATTCAAGTCAAAAGGCTAGGGGTAAGCCCTTGGATTGTAGACCCTTTGTTATCTGCCACTTTATTAGCCTATCTTAGATGACAAACGAACCTAAATTGTTTTATTGTTGATTAATAAATGATAAAGTGACTAGATAAACCTAATCAATTGTTGTTTACTTGGTTTATTTTTTATGCGCAGTGTATATATGCAGCCTAAATTTTAAAATTGCACCTTGAAATTGAAAAGTAAGTGTGATATAGAATAGATATAGTCATAGATATAGAAAGATTAAATAGAATATTTGAATTAGATAAGAATATTGCAAAAATCAAAAAATTTTTTTTGCAAAAGCTAAGTAAAAAATAATGCAAAAAAGAAAAAAAAGATTTTTGTAAACCAAAGAAAGGATTTATACAAGGGCATCGCCATGGAATAATAGAAGGGACAAAGCCAAGAAAAGTAATGTTGCTTTTCATTATATCTTTCATTCTGCTAATCCAAATAATATCATTTTGCACAAATTTATAATAGCAACTTTTTCTTCATATTAGCTTTAATTATCATTAAAAATAGACATACATAGGCAACCTTGGGAATCACTAAGCCATTTCTATTGGCAACATACACATGTAAGTTGCTATTGGCTAAGAGTAGTCACGTGACTACTTTTCTATCCAATAGCAACTTACATGAATGTGTTGCTAATAGAAATGGCCAGGTGAATCCCTAGGTTGCACCTAAGCATGAAAATAGATGGTATCCAATCAATCCGGCAACAAGACGATCCGGTGACAGACAATCCAGCGACAGTGAATCTGGCGACAGACGATCCGGCAACAGATATTTAAAATCAACGTATATCAGCATATATATGGATTAGTTGAGCTATTATTTTTAGCTTTTTATTATTACCTATTAATACTTAAATAATTAAGTAACAATTACATAAACTATAATTGTTGCAGTTATATTTTTAGAGCTCTACGTAGCTGTTGATTTTCAATATGTTATTTTTAAAGACAATCAATCAATTTAATCTGCTTGGAAAGCAAGTTTCTATGACTATGACTATGATCAATATTGTTGTATATATTGTATTTGCGACAATATTCGAGAGTCAAAGAACCAAAAAATTGCTATTCGCACAGCAACTTGTACGTGTTATTTTTAACATGTACACGTAACCTGCATTTAAAGTAACAAATACTGCATGGATAATATTAGTATATATAATAATAATAATAATAATAATAGTATTAATAAAAAATAATAAAAAGCTACAAATAATAGCTTAACTAATCCATATATATCCTGATATACATTGATTTAATATCTGTTGCCAGATCGTTTGTCGCCGGATTGACTGTCGCCGGATCATCTGTCGCCGGATTGACTGTCGCTAGATCGTCTGTCGCCGGATTGTCTTGTCGCCGGACTGTCTAGAAGCCAAAATAGACAATGGAAACAAAATTTATGAACAAAAATGTAGCAAGAGTTCCACCATAGAATTCATTATAAATTATTCTATTATCTATTATCCATTAAATAATATAATTATATCTGCATTGTATTTCATTTGTTTGCATAAAAGTAAGATAAGGATATGTCTAAATTAAGGTGGGTAGATATTTCACTAATTTTATTGCTTTCAACAGTATATAAGTCTATGTCAATGTCTACTTATCTTTTGGCACTGACATAGAGCTATGGCTATGGTGAGCTAGCAGTCTTCTATAGTTTGCTGCAAAGTGCCCTAGCTTTAGATAGTAAGGCTGATTTAGTCAAAGCTACCATCCTAAACAAACTTGTAATACAATAAACTAATGTGTGTATGTATACTTTATCCCAGACATACCATATCTGCACTGATCAAGACATCAGCTACACTCCTGTCATCTACTGCTCTTATTGCTGTTGCTATTGCTCTCTCTCTCTCTCTCTCTCTCTTCACTCTGACCTGCGGCCACCTGCGGGAGACCGGGTCGGGGCTGCTCTGCCACCTAGATCGTCAATAGGCGGTTCTTGGCGGCCCACCCTGTGCAGTTAATCACAGAGGAGGCTGCCCTCGCCCCCTAGCACGGTATTCCAATCAATGCTGATACCACCCCAGGTGCAGATGCGAGCCTGGTGGTAGCCTGGGCAGGTTAGGAGCAGATGCTCAACCGAGTCCAACTCTCCACAGGTAGTGCATCGGTCGTTAGCAGTGAGACCAAATCGGTGGAGTGTGTCACGCATGAGCGGGGATTTGCGCGTTCTCAGCTGGCAAAGTGTGACCTGGCCCCATCTCAGGAGATCGTCGTGGCCAGGCGTCGAGCTTGGGAATGGGTGCATATGGTCTCGCGTTTTATGCCAACCTCGGATAACATGATTGATGGCAGTCCTAGCGGCAATAGGGGTGATGGAAATCAGCTGTTGTTGAGCCTCTGTAGCTCTCTTGGCCAGCTCATCAGCCGCTTTGTTCCCAGGGAGGTTAGCGTGACCTGGCACCCATTGTAGGTGAATTTTGCAGCCACTCGGCAGGGCAGCGATATTAGCCCAGACGCATCAGGTGACATTGTCTGCCGCAATAGTCAGGCCGCACAGGATCGTTTGGAGGCTGGCACAGGAATCTGTGCATAGCCTGACAGTAATGGCCAGGCTGCCGCCACTATGGAGAAGCTCAGCCAGGTGGGCAAGGGCCGCTTCGATCGCAACAAGTTCCGCACTGGTGCTACTGTTCCAGCAACCGGCCGGCACATAGACATCTTTCTGGATACCCAAAAGGTCCGAGGTGATAACAGCTCCTCCTCCAGATGCAGTGCCATCTGGCCGGGTGGATCCATTGGTCCAGATGAGCACGTCCGCCGGATGAAGGAGGCCCAGCGTCCTCTCAGCAATCTCCCGGCAGAAGTCGGGAGGGTCACTCCGGCACGTGGCGGCAACCAGGTCAACCGCGATGGTCACCTGCTTATCCAGCCAGTGTCATGGCGGGAGTGCGGGCTCGACAGGGCGCATGAGATCCTCCAGGTGGAACCCAGCGAGCTCGCACAGCCACTGTCCAATGCAGCAGAAACAAGGTTTGTTGCTCAAGATAATGTCTTCGTCCCATCTCAGAATATCGACAGGTTTATTGGGGCCGTTTATTGAGGGCCAGGTTTCATTCGCCCTGCTGCGGAGGCGTGGCGGTGGCGCGATCGACAGCAACTCTCGCGCTGGGTCATCATTGGGCAGGCTCATGATGCGGATAAATTCATTGCTGAGGAGCTGTTTGGCACAGAGGTGCAGTGCTGGAAGGTCTGCTTTGGCAAGCAGAGAGTGGCAATTCGTGACACCGAGGCATCAGGTGATGATGTGTGCGCACTTATGTTGTTCAGCCTCCAGCTTGTCCCTGAGAGTGGGCGCGGCGTGATTGAAGTAGATGGCAGCTCCGTAATCAAACACTGACCTGATGTAGGCCGTGTAGGCAGTGCACAGCGTGGTCCAATGAGTGCCATAGACCTTGCCAGCAAGGGTTTGTAGGCAGCGCCACCTATTGGCCATTTTTTGGCACATGGCCTTGACATGGTTAGCAAAAGTCAATTGATCGTCAAGGTGTAGACTGAGGAAAGTAGGTGACAGATTGTATGTAAGCTCCTGACCCTCAATGCGCAGAGTCAGAAGGACCTTTCCGTCGCATTCACTGTGGTTCAGCGTGAAAGTGGTGAAGATGCATTTAGAGTGGCTCAGCGTCACCTTCCATTTGTTAGTCCATGTAACGACATGGTCTAGCGCAGGTTGGATCTTCGCAGCGCAGGCATTCATTGACCGGCCCGTTGCCAGAAGTGCCGTGTCATTGGTGAAAAGTGAATGGTGGATGCTCTTGTTGATGCCGTCGTCAATGTCATGGACGTAAACAAGCCATAGCAGAGGTGCAATGACCGACCCCTGGGGCAGGCCATCAGAGAAGACTTTCCAGTTGGAGGTTGCAGCCCCCCCCCCCAGCGCACACAGGCGCGACGGTCGCAGAGGAGGTTTTTGATGAAGTGAATAACATGCTTGGGGATGCCAAGCCATGCCATTTTTGTGTATAAGGCCAGGCGCCACACCTGGTTATAGGCTTTGGCGAAGTCCAGCAGGATAAGGATGGCGCGCTCCGGTTTCTTCTGCTCAAAGGCATCAAAAATAGCTTGGGTGATGCGCATCAGTTGGTCCATGGTAGAGTGTCCTTTACGGAAACCTGTCTGATTGTGGTTTAGCAGGCTGCGGGTCTCAAGCCAGAAATACAGCCGGTTCGTGACCATATGCTCCATCAGTTTTCCAACGCAGCTGAGCAGAGAGATGGGTCTGTAGGAGCTAGTAACGCTAGCATCTTTCTCTTTTTTGAGAATAGCAATAATCTCAGCACATCGCCATGTGGCAAGGACCTCGCCAGTGGTCCAGCTACAGTTGAAAAGCTCAAGAAGGGTAGCTCGCCCTTTATCGCTCAGTTGCTTAAGCAGTTTGTTATTGATACCATCGACTCTAGGCAATTTCCCGTTTTTGATCTGATGGGTCGCCACATTGAGTTCAGTAGTGGTGAAGGGAGCACAGATATCCGTCCTAAGATCCCCGCAGGAGCAATCACAGGTGTTAGTCGCAACATAGGCTTCAATGATGATTGGTCTGTTGACATCCTTGTTCTTTTTAAGCCTAGAGACTGTCGCGTAATCAGCACAGAAAGGCTCGGCTTTTTGGCGGTTGGTAACAGCCTTTTTGGTCACAGATTGCTTAGTAGCTAGCTTGGGGAAGATAGCCGCCAGGTGGGCAGATTGCAGGCAACCATCATATTGTTTGATGAGTCTCCACAGCAAATCACCTGGCCCGAGCAAGGCAACCGAGTCGTAGAATTGGTGGCACCTTTCCTCTCTAATGATACTGGCAGCAGCAGCCTTGGCGTTGGCAAGGGCTGTGACAGCATCAGTATTTTCGGGGTTCGCCATAGCCACCAGCCAGGCCACTTCTCTGTTGTTGGCCGCCTCCTGGCAGCGCTCGTTCCAGAAAGGAGGCCTGATGCGTTTACCATTTCCATAAGGGATAGAGGCTCTAGCAGCCCAGGTGATCAGGGCGATGAGGTTAGAATGAGCCTTGTCGATGGAGAGCTAGTCACTTGCTAGGAGTTCAGCCAGGAACTTGTCAGTATGGCGACGAAAAGAGCCCCAGTCAGCTTTCTTGAAATTGTACCAGCTCCTCCCAGTTTTTTGGAAGGGAGTGGCTTTCTGAAGTAATGTGGTCCAGATGGGTAGATGATCAGACCCGATACTCGGCCCGTGGACCAGGTCACCTTGCAGGAGAGGTCACTCATAGCGAAAGTAATATCGGGGGAAGATTTCCCTCTGGTAGCCGGGTTGATGCAGGTACAGCTGCCATCATTAAGGATGTTAAGGCTGCTGCTATTGGGTTGGCCAAAGTGGGAGCAAAGTTCTTTCCTCTTTACAATTTACAATTATAATTGTTTTCTTTTTTATGTAATTGTATTGTAGTTGCCTGCCTTGCAAAGATATTAATTTGCTAAAATACTTTTCTCCTTTTTCTCCTTCTCCTTTTCTCCTTTAGCATGCACATTGACCAAGTCACAAAACCTTCACTGAATATGCTATCATATAGCCATGTGTATCTACATAGACACTAGCACCTATGCTTTATGCTTATTTGGGTTTTTTTGTGTCACAGGCTTGCCATGACATGTCAAAATTAAAAATGGCATAATAATTTTGATACTGTTATGCCAAAATGGCATAACAATTTTGCCATTATGCCATTGCCAAACTGCCAATGCTAAATCCCCAATTCCAAATTTCAATTTTGCTTTTAAATTTGTTCAAATATTACCTTGTTTGTCACTATAATCATCCTTAAGCTCAAGTCCTCATGTCATGTTGTACATTGTGTATACTTGCTAGTTGCCAAACTGGCAAGCTATTATCATTCCTATCTGAATCTGAAAGGAAAAACTAAATATGGCCTCACAAAGTGCTATTTTCTATTTATGCCAATGGCATGTCAAAATTAGAAATGGCATAACAATTTTGATGCTGTTATGCCAAATAGCATAATAATTTTGACAAAAAAACCCAGGTGCCCATAACTCATGTCCTATTGTCGATGTCAATAATAAATTGGTCATTTGGAAATTATAGTGTATCATTCTCATATAGATAAAATGAAAAGCAATGCTAACAAAAATATAGTTTTATATTGCCAAAATGTTCTTGTCATATAGAATCATTAGTGCTAATTAATTTCTTCATCTAAGTTAACACAACAAGCAATCTATTTATACTTAAAAAATTGTAAATTACAATTGAAGTACAAGTCTCAAGTTGGTTCAGTTCAGTCTTGTAAAAATATATAGAGAGAAAAATAGAGTAGAAAAGGATATTGTATATATAGCCTATAGTGCTCTCATTGACATAGCATGACTAGGTGATAGGGCAGCCAAGCAGGTATGGTATGTTGCAAAACTGATCAACCAAGTACCAAAAATTGTAAGGGAGTGCATAGAACAAAAATAGAACAAAACAAATAGGAAAAATCTGTAGAATATACCAGGCATAGTATAAAGTTTTTCATTTTGATTCTAAGAGGGTTATCTAGACTATCAGTAGGCAGTAGTCATATTAGTAGTTGTCTTTCTACAGATTCAGGACTACTTTTGGTCATTTCATTTTGTGCCTTGAAATACTTTTAAAAAGAACCAGTGTTTTCTGGTTTCAAAACTTGAAAATTTCAACATTATCTTTTAATTGTTGTTTTAACCCCAGACTTTGCTTATTGCCTGAATTGCAGCAAGAAAGTCTAGGCCGCTTTCTTCCCCAGGAGAAAGAATAAGCAAAGCAAGTGAAATTCAAGTCATGGCCAGCGCAGACCTGCAGTGGGAGCTCATCAAGCGGAACAGCTGTTTCCTAGTCAAACGCGGCCGCAAAGCATTCTCAACTGAGGCTGGCAATCTGAAATGCCGCAACAGCTTCAATTCAAATGGCCTGATCCATCGCAGGACTGTTGGCATCGAGGCCCCGACTGCCGGCAAGTCTGGCGTTGTTCTCGTGCTGCGCAACCAGCGCCAGGCCAACCGGCCCGCCCGCAGCCACTCCCAGGTGCCGCTGCAGCGCCGGGGTCCGCGCGGCGTGCTGGGCTCCATTAAGAAGATTCTGCGACAGAGGCGCTACCGGCGCGACCTGGAACTGGCGGCTCTGCGTCGGGCGTCGGCCATTATGAGGGGCCAGCGGAAGATCGGTGGAAAGTGACTTGACAAACCAATTTGAGTAGCTTGCGATGAGTAAGGCTTTGCTGAGAACTGACGCTTCTCTGTGCGTTTGCTGTTTGAATTGAGATGAAGTCTAAATAAACAAATCTGACAAAATGATTTGAGATCGAACTGTCGCTGGACTCACTCTGGCTCTTGGAATAAAACCCACATGTAGTCTTGTGTGATCTGTTGCTGAAAGAAAGGCCAAAATCACAGTCTGGCTGAAATGAGAGGCGCCTCAAGTCACAGTCTGTAGTTGAAATGAGAGGCGCCTCAAATCACAGTCTATCTGAAATGAGAGGCACCTCAAGTCACAGTCTTTAGCTGCAATAAGAGGCACCTCAAGTCACAGTCTTTAGCTGCAATGAGAGGCACCTCAAGTCACAGTCTGTAGCTGAAATGAGAGGCACCTCAAGTCACAGTCTTTAGCTGCAATGAGAGGCACCTCAAGTCACAGTCTTTAGCTGCAATGAGAGGCACCTCAAGTCACAGTCTGTAGCTGAAATGAGAGGCACCTCAAGTCACAGTCTGTAGCTGAAATGAGAGGCACCTCAAGTCACAGTCTTTAGCTGCAATGAGAGGCACCTCAAGTCACAGTCTTTAGCTGCAATGAGAGGCACCTCAAGTCACAGTCTTTAGCTGCAATAAGAGGCACCTCAAGTCACAGTCTTTAGCTGCAATGAGAGGCACCTCAAGTCACAGTCTTTAGCTGCAATGAGAGGCACCTCAAGTCACAGTCTGTAGCTGAAATGAGAGGCACCTCAAGTCACAGTCTTTAGCTGCAATGAGAGGCACCTCAAGTCACAGTCTTTAGCTGCAATGAGAGGCACCTCAAGTCACAGTCTTTAGCTGCAATAAGAGGCACCTCAAGTCACAGTCTTTAGCTGCAATGAGAGGCACCTCAAGTCACAGTCTTTAGCTGCAATGAGAGGCACCTCAAGTCACAGTCTGTAGCTGAAATGAGAGGCACCTCAAGTCACATGATAGCTGCATGAAACGAGAGGCAACCCAAGTCACATGATAGCTGCATGAAATGAGAGACAACCCAAGTCACATGATAGCTGCATGAAATGAGAGGCAACCCAAGTCACATGATAGCTGCATGAAATGAGAGACAACCCAAGTCACATGATAGCTGCATGAAATGAGAGACAACCCAAGTCACATGATAGCTGCATGAAATGAGAGGCAACCCAAGTCACATGATAGCTGCATGAAATGAGAGACAACCCAAGTCACATGATAGCTGCATGAAATGAGAGGCAACCCAAGTCACATGATAGCTGCATGAAATGAGAGACAACCCAAGTCACATGATAGCTGCATGAAATGAGAGGCAACCCAAGTCACATGATAGCTGCATGAAATGAGAGACAACCCAAGTCACATGATAGCTGCATGAAATGAGAGGCAACCCAAGTCACATGATAGCTGCATGAAATGAGAGGCAACCAAAGTCACATGATAGCTGCATGAAATGAGAGACAACCCAAGTCACATGATAGCTGCATGAAATGAGAGACAACCCAAGTCACATGATAGCTGCATGAAATGAGAGGCAACCAAAGTCACATGATAGCTGCATGAAATGAGAGACAACCCAAGTCACATGATAGCTGCATGAAATGAGAGACAACCCAAGTCACATGATAGCTGCATGAAATGAGAGGCAACCCAAGTCACATGATAGCTGCATGAAATGAGAGGCAACCAAAGTCACATGATAGCTGCATGAAATGAGAGACAACCCAAGTCACATGATAGCTGCATGAAATGAGAGGCAACCCAAGTCACATGATAGCTGCATGAAATGAGAGGCAACCAAAGTCACATGATAGCTGCATGAAATGAGAGACAACCCAAGTCACATGATAGCTGCATGAAATGAGAGGCAACCCAAGTCACATGATTGCTGCATGAAATGAGAGACAACCCAAGTCACATGATAGCTGCATGAAATGAGAGGCAACCCAAGTCACATGATAGCTGCATGTGACTAGCTGCTTCCCCTAAATAGAAAATATTCCCAAGACAGCAAGCACCCCCTCCAAAAGTAAACAACCGCAGATAGCAAGCATCCTCTAATGCTCATAGCAAGCATCACCCCAGATAGCAAGCATCTGCAGATAGCAAGCATCCCCCAGATAGAAGCATCCACCCAGATAGCAAGCATCCTGCAGATAGCGAGCACCCCCCAGATATTATCGAAGCATCCACCCATATAGCAAGCATCCTGCAGATAGCGAACACCCCCCAGATATTATCGAAGCATCCACCCAAATAGCAAGCATCCTGCAGATAGCAAGAATCCCTAAATAGCAAGCCTCCCTGGATAGAAGGAATCCCATACATGTAGCCAGTACCCCCCTCCCAAATAGCAAGTATCCCCCTCGAGAGCAAGCATCCTCCAGATAGCAAGCATCCGCGAGACAGCAAGTAGCTAGTGCAAATGTTACCTCCGCTAATGCAATAATCGCTTTCTCAGGTTGTGCAACAATCCACGTCTCAGTGAGCGCAATAATCTCTTTTTTAGACAGCGCAATAATCAGCTTCTCAGCTAGTGCAATAATACTTTACTCATCAAGTCCAAAAATCGATGTCTCAGCTAGTGCAATAGCCCTTTCTAATCTAGTGCAATAATCCTTGGTTTATCGAGTGCAATAATCCTTGGTTTATCAAGTGCTACCAGTATATTCCTTGTTATCAAAGTGCGATAATCCTTGGCTTATCAAGTGCAATATTCTTTATTAGCAAGTGCATAATCTTTGGCTTATCAAGTGCAATAATCCTTGGCTTATCAAGTGCAATAATCCTTGGTTTATCAAGGGCAGTAATCTTTGGCTTATCAAGTGCAATAATCCTTGGCTTATCAAGTGCAATAATCCTTGGTTTATCAAGGGCAGTAATCTTTGGCTTATCAAGTGCAAAAATCTTTGTTTTATCAAGCGCAGTAATCTTTGGCTTATCAAGTGCAATAATCATTGGCTTATCAAGTGCAATAATCCTTGGTTTATCAAGTGCAAAAATCCTTACAGTAATCCTTGGTTTATCCAGTGCAATAACCCTTGGTTTATCAAGTGCAGTAGTCCTTGGTTTATCAAGTGCAGTAATCCTTGGTTTATCAAGCGCAGTAATCCTTGGTTTATCAAGCGCAGTAATCCTTGGTTTATCAAGTGCAATAATCCTTGGTTTATCAGGTGCAATATTATTTGGTTTATCAAGCGCAGTAATCATTGGTTTATCAAGTGCAGTAGTCCTTGATTTATCAAGCGCAGTAATCCTTGGTTTATCAAGTGCAATAATCCTTGGTTTATCTAGCGCCATAATTCAGGTCTTTTTAATTAGTTTTTTAATAAAAGCTAATAAAAAGTAGAAAACATTCTTACGAGGGGTGTCCCAAAAGTTCCCGGAATGTCTAACGTAGCTCTTCAACAGAGCCATGAAATTTCACGCCCATGAAAATGAAAAACTCCAAAAATGGAGATGAAAAAATTATTGCCATAGATTGTTGAGGTTGTGTAACACTACCCCTGACCTTTGCGCACGTTTCTTGCTGTAGCTCTTGAATAAAAAAAGATATCAACATGATTTTAACTTTGTATTCTTTGTGACAAAATTTCCTTTCATTTGACACCATGGGCGTGAAATTTCATGGCTCTGTTGAAGAGCTACGTTAGACATTCCGGGAACTTTTGGGACACCCCTCGTAGAATACAAAGTAGAAGAGATTCTTAGAATACAAAGTAAAAGTCATTCTTAGAATACAAAGTTGAGGACATTCTTAGAATACAAAGTAGAAGACATTTTTAGAATACAAAGTAGAAGACATTCTTAGAATACAAAGTAGAAGAAATTCTTAGAATAGAAAGTTGAAAAGAATCTTAGAATACAAAGTAGAAGACATTCTTCGAATAGAAAGTAGAAAAGATTCTTAGAATACAAAGTAGAAGACATTCTTCGAATAGAAAGTAGAAAAGATTCTTAGAATACAAAGTAGAAGAAATTCTTCGAATAGAAAGTAGAAAAGATTCTTAGAATACAAAGTAGAAGACATTCTTCGAATAGAAAGTAGAAAAGATTCTTAGAATACAAAGTAGAAGACATTCTTCGAATAGAAAGTAGAAAAGATTCTTAGAATACAAAGTAGAAGAAATTCTTCGAATACAAAGTAGAAGTCATTCTTAGAATACAAAGTAGAAGACAATCTTCGAATAGAAAGTAGAATACATTTTAGAATGCAAAGTAGAAGACATTCTTCGAATAGAAAGTAGAAGAGATTCTTAGAATAGAAAGTAGAAGACATTCTTAGAATACAAAGTAGAAAAGATTCTTAGAATACAAAGTAGAAGAAATTCTTCGAATACAAAGTAGAATACATTTTTAGAATGCAGAGTAGAAGACATTCTTCGAATAGAAAGTAGAAAAGATTCTTAGAATACAAAGTAGAAGAAATTCTTCGAATACAAAGTAGAATACATTTTTAGAATGCAGAGTAGAAGACATTCTTCGAATAGAAAGTAGAAAAGATTCTTAGAATACAAAGTAGAAGAAATTCTTCGAATACAAAGTAGAATACATTTTTAGAATGCAGAGTAGAAGACATTCTTCGAATAAAAAGTAGAAGAGATTCTTAGAATACAAAGTAGAAGTCATTCTTAGAATACAAATTAGAAGAGATTCTTAGAATAGAAAGTAGAAGAGATTCTTAGAATAGAAAGTAGAAGAGATTCTTAGAATAGAAAGTAGAAGAGATTCTTAGAATACAAAGTAGAACCAAAGATTGGAGCTGTGCCATGCATTTTTATGATTTTTACGAGCGAGGAAATGTACGTAGAATAAAAAATTAACATAGAACCCTAATTTTCCGAACGAAAAGCTTTATGAATATCGATAGAGCTATAAGAAAGGCACAAAATATCAAAAGATGAACATTGGATCTGCCTCCTATCGAAAGCAATAACAACTTTTGTGCTGAAAAATTGACAACTTCCTATCTCCGTAGTGTGTTTTTCGGCGAAAAGTGGCCTACAAAACATTTACCTTAGATTTCGAGTGTTGCGTCCTTACATACCATGTTGCGTCCTTGTAAGTAGTCCTTGCATACTCGTATTTGTACTCGCACACTCCGGCTCCTGGTGCCCATGACCAGCCCAGTGAGGGGTCCAGCCAGAGCCCAGAAATGCTGAGTTGTTGTGTTTGCTAGTGCAACATCTGGAGTGGCACCCAGTCCAGGGCATCCAACATTTGCCAATACCGAATCATAATTTCGAATTTCGAATCAAGTTAAGTATGCAGAAAGACTAGTCGAAAAAACAACACATCGAAGTTTAAATTTTGAAGACTTCAACAAAAGTTAATCGGTATATTGAAACTCTAATTTGAAGACAAAACTCCGAATTCGACTAGATAAAAGAGAACAAATTAAAACAATAAAACAACAAAAAGAAGAGATTCCCGATCCAAATCAAAATGAGAAATATTGAGCAAATTTAAAGGCACCTAAGTTAAAACTACTAGCAGTAGCATAGTAGCATACACAGTTCTCCATCACCCATCGTCAAAAAAGGTAACGGCAAAATTTAGACAGAAAATTCATTAAAAATCGGTGGTCAACTTCAAACACTAGTAAGTACAGGAAATAAGGAAGAATTGAATGTCGCAGTTATTGGCACATGGACACAACTATAATTATCAAATTATCAATCAAAAGTTTCTAAATACGCACCTAACACACTTCCGGTTGAGATCCCAGTCTCTAGATACACGTACAACTAAGACAATTACGATTGAGGTTCCAGTCCCTAAATATCTAGATACGCCCCTAACACACTTCCGGTTGAGATCCCAGTTCCTAAATGCGCACCTAACACACTTCCGGTTGAGATCCCAGTCCCTAGATACACACATAACGCACTTCCGGTTGAGGTCCCAGGCCCTAGATACACACCTAACACACTTCCGGTCGAGATCCCAGGCCCTAGATACACCTACCTAACACACTTCCGGTTGAGATCCCAGTCCCTAGATACACACCTAACACACTTCCGGTTGAGATCTTAGTCCCTAGATACACACATAACGCACCTCCGGTTGAGGTCCCAGTCCCTAGATACACACCTATCACACTTCCGGTTGAGATCCCAGTCCCTAGATACACACCTATCACACTTCCGGTTGAGATCCCAGTCCCTAGATACACACCTATCACACTTCCGGTTGAGATCCCAGTCCCTAGATACACACCTATCACACTTCCGGTTGAGATCCCAGTCCCTAGATACACACCTAACACACTTCCGGTTGAGATATCAGTCCCTGAATTCATACCAGCCTACTTCCGGACTTTCATCCTAAAGGTCACGACTTCGCCGGCCAACTCAATGATCCTTCGAGTTCCGACGCTGAGCGGCCACAAACTCCGTATAGTCAACGTATCCGTCGCCATTAGTATCCTCATCCCGCAGGATTTGATCAACAGTGCTCTCCAGATTGTGATCGCTCACCACAGAGGCGGAATTGTCGCTGTCCGAGTGTCCCCGACTGCCGTGGTCAAGCAGCGACTTGACCAGCTCGGCGCCGTCCAGCCGTCCGTTGTTATCGAAATCGTGCAGCTTAAAATAATAATACTCCTGTTGCTCCTGCTGCGAGCCCGGCCCGGCCGAATCGCTCAGCCGGACATCGCGCATGTGCTGGGCCAGGTGCTCGGGGCTGTGCACACCCATGGGGTCCTGCACGCTGTGGGCCCAGACCGAGGAGCCGGCGCTGACGATGGCCGCAATGAGAGCAGCTAGCAGCGCATTATGGGGTAGGCGGAGCATTGCTGATTGAGATGACTTTGCAGTGGCAGCTGCTCGAGACTGGGGGCAGAAATTTAAATGAGAATGAATCGTCACTGATTGGATTGTGGCCAGACTGCGGCTTGCGATAACATTAATTGATAGATGGATAGATGGACAGACAGACAGACAGACAGACAGACAGACAGACAGACAGACAGACAGACAGACAGACAGACAGACAGACAGACAGACAGACAGACAGACAGACAGACAGACAGACAGACAGAGAGACAGACAGACAGACAGAGAGACGGACAGACAGGTTAAAATAACTAGATTGAAGGCTGTTTAAGAAACGGCACACGATAATAAGATTTAAAAAATACATATGTATTAGCCACAAAATCAGCCATAAACAGTGTACAAGTATGGAAACATCAGGTAAAGGCAGCAACGTTAGGCAGCTAAACAGAAAGCATTCAATATCATCGGATGGAATGAGAGCAGCGGAAAAAACTGAGGGGAGATTCTGGCCTGTAAATGTTCAACATAAAAAATTAGCACACAAAATTCATACGAGTGCACAGTAGTACGGAAGATTATCTAATATTGGAATAATCAGTTGATCAGTGCAGATCCCTCACAGCGCACAGTCAGCCCCCCTACAGCCAGTTCCTGTAGGCATGGATGCCAAACAGCATGACAGCAGCGGTGGCCGCGGAGCCAGTGACGAATCCGTACAGAAAGCTGCTCCTCTCTGTGCTGCTCAGAGACCGAATGTAATTGGTGGCAAACTGGACCAGCTCTAGGAGCAGGTAGGCCAGAAACCAACGCAGCAATTTGCAGCCTAACTGAATGAAAGCCTCGGAGCCTTGCTCAACAAAGCATTTCGCTAGCAAACAGGCCATAAAGTAGAACAGTGCTACAAAAGCTTCAAGGCTGAGCCCGTGCTCAAACAGATCTTTTAACTGTTGATGGAAGCTCTCGTAATTAAGGCTGTCCAACCGAATGCTAGCCGCCAGCTGCCTTGTGCTGTCGGCTTGCCGTGATCGAGCAAACTCATTAGCGATTTGCAGCAGGTTGCGACCGAACGAGCCGGAGTTGTTTAGAGCAGCCTGGGGTTGCGCGGTCAAAAGCTGCTCAGGCGGGTGCACCAGCTCGCCAGTGGCGGCTTGCACGGCTCTTCTGGTGTCCAAATTAGCATGCAGCTGCTCCAGGTTGAGGTTGAGTAGTGCGTTGGATATTTCAAACACCTGCTGACCTTCTGTGTCCAGCTCTTCAAATTGCGGCACAACAACATTGGTCTCTTCGACTTGGCGCGACTGCCGCGCCATGTCACCGGCAGGTTTCTCGGCCATTGTCTAGTGGGGCTGCTCTGGAGCTGTGGAAACGTTTTTTAGTGGCATTAGAACTTGGTACTATGAATAGTAAGTAGTCTCGCACTTTTATTAGCTATATTGCTGCTTTTAACCTAAGCAGTCAAGCACCCAAACTACTACCGTTATACAATATACATTTAGCTATTCTAGATATGCGACCTGTAGAGTTGTTGGTACCTGAGATCTGTTACGCAATCGGTACCTGAGATCTGTTACGCAATCGGTACCTGAGATCTGTTACGCAATCGGTACCTGAGATCTGTTACGCAATCGGTACCTGAGATCTTTTACACAATCGGTACCCAAATTCTGTTACGCAATCGGTACCTGAGATCTGTTACGCAATCGGTACCTGAGATCTGTTACGCAATCGGTACCTGAGATCTGTTACGCAATCGGTACCTGAGATCTGTTACGCAATCGGTACCTGAGATCTTTTACACAATCGGTACCCAAATTCTGTTACGCAATCGGTACCTGAGATCTGCTACGCCATCGGTATCTGCGATCTGTGTGGCGCTGCTGGCACCATACTGGCAAAGACTCGCAGAACTCATCGAAAGCCTGCTCTCTGACGCCGGCGCCGCGCTACCCTTCTGTGCCCCTGAC
The DNA here is from genome assembly GCA_002269645.1 of Macrostomum lignano. Lineage (NCBI taxonomy): Eukaryota > Metazoa > Platyhelminthes > Macrostomidae > Macrostomum > Macrostomum lignano. The sequence goes on along the minus strand of NIVC01000873.1, from coordinate 174,010 downwards.
AGCGCATCTTGTTGCCTTCACATAATATTTCAATCCAAGGAACTTCCTACGGGAATTTTTTCGCGGTATACTAGTCTATTGAGTAATTAGTAATTAACTAATTAATTACTAGTAATTGAGTAATTAACTAGAGATTTAAAATTCCACTGACATTTTCCATACTATTTATGGATAGAGCGGCCCGTGGCCAGAATAGTACGCTCGTATAGAGAATATTAAAAATTTCAAAGAAATCTGGCGGCTAAAGAAGCGTCAGATATAAAAATAGCAAGACGAAAATGACACAAGGCAAGGACTAGCGTGTGCGCTACACGTCCGTACTTACTATTGTACGCTATTAGCATACAGTAATTGCGCGTATCAGTTATTCAAAGCAATAGCTTCTTATTCCTAATTGTACAACCCTGGCATGGGGTTGTATGAAGCGACGAGATGCGAAGTTCCGTTTCTTATTTATATATATATATATAAGTCAATCTTTGTATGCGAGTAATTGATATTTTTACCTACTAAAAAAGTAGATTGAAGCATCGCAACAACAATTGACAATGGGAAACAGCGGCAGCAAGAATAAAACGGTGGTGCCAACGGCCAAGCTAGATAGAAAGATTGACGGAGTTCAGTACACTGTCGAATTTGAACTCGCACCATTCGATAAGGGACAATGCAGATATGCCTTCAAAGGTGTCTACAAAGGCAACGGTCCGCTGGATGGTAAACCGTGCGTCACCAAGGTGTTCATTAAAGAAGCGGCGCGGCACTACAAGAACTACATGCCGGATGTAAAAGCAAGCCAGAAGGCCAACGAATTTGCAATGGCATTCAATTCTGGATATGCTAGCAGCTAGCCGCTGCAATTCATCGTCCCAAAGCTAGCCACGGTGAAGCAAATTCCCACAGGAGACAAATATGAGCATGCCAAGGTTGGCGACAGAATCCTGGTTGAAGACTTTATTCAAGGCATTTATGAGAAGTTTAACACCAACGGCGGCTGGCAAAGCGAAGAAGTGGCGGCAATCCCGACATTCTCGCACTTTACCTACTGGTTTTCTGAAAGTCAGTTCCTCGTGTGCGACATCCAGGGCGTCAGGACACCGACTGGCTACATACTCACTGACCCGGCCGTGCTGTCCAGACAGCAGGGAAAGTTCGGTCCTACCGACCTCGGTGCAACGGGTATGGCTGAATTCTTTATGAATCACCGATGCACCAGCGTGTGCAGCGAGTTCCCAACTCCGGTCTTCAACCAGGGCAAGAGAATCAACCGCGGCAGGAGGGACCGCCACCACAGCACCTATACTTTCATGCTGGGCAAACAGGAACAGGACGCCAACGAGTACTTTAAGAGACGCAGCGATCTGCCAGCTATCACCGAGTAATCTTCGACCAGATAACTCTAACGAGGATGTCGCAACGCTTGTATTCTGACCCCTTCGAAAACGAATAATCCCTCTATCCGTATACACAAGTCAAAGTAAACAATATCTATTGAGCGATATAAATTGACATCCTTACTATAATGGCACATTTTTATACCAAAAAGTGTCTCTGCTATCTTTACTCTAATAAGTAAAATTGGAATTGTTTAAATAAACCAAAGCTAAATTGTTCCACCAATAATAAAGTTCATGCCTACTGCTCTTAATCCATCCTATTTACAAATACTAATTTCAACATTGAAATAGTAAAAGACAGGACAAAAAGACATATTATAGGATGAAAAAATGAGGCGATGCGACTGCAGAACATTCCGTTATAAATGAGCTTATATTTAACCACAGATAATATAACGCATGTTTACCTGTGTTTATATGAATTAATCTTATGAAGCCTAATAAAATTTATTAACCGGGAGAAACTTTTAACATTTCAATTATCAAACTTACGTATTCTACTAAGGCTACTAAGGCTAGCGAATATGTAGAATAAAAAGTGACAATGGAAGAACACAAAGACAATGTTAAAAATCAATTTAGACGCATTCGGCAGTTAGTGCTGATTAGAGTTCAACTATAATGGCATAGTAGATTTATTTACAAGAAAGACCCCTACTATTAAAATACATTATAACCAGAAGCACCCTTAGAAACTTACATTATTTTTCATGATATAACAAGAAACGTTTGAGTCAATGTATAAGAGAGGCGGGTAAACCTTCGCACCAAAACGTCTGTTTAGAATACAGATACTAAAACTAGAAATGTCACACGCAAATATGCACTTATTTACTACATTTTGAGTAGCAAAATTAGAGATTTTGCTTTAATAATAGTCAAATTTTAATTAGATTTAAATCCAAATTCACTGCGTGTGCATAGCGAGCAAGAGAGAAAAGGGTGGCTCAGCGTCCAAAGAGACCGACAAACAGTATGGCTTTCCTCTTGCCCGCTTGCGTCTGACTTTGACCTCTCTCCTTAGAGCTCTCTTATTGGCTGAGGTAGATTGGGCCTCCCCCCTAGGCTGAGTTTCGTCTGTCTGACTCTGACCTCTCTCCTTACAGCTCTCTCATTGGCTGAGCCAGATTGGGCCTGCCCCCTAGGCTGATTTTCGTCCGTCTGACTCTGACCTCTCTCCTTACAGCTCTCTCATTCGCTGAGCCAGATTGGGCCTCCCCCCTAGGCTGAGTTTCGTCTGTCTGACTCTGACCTCTCTCCTTACAGCTCTCTCATTGGCTGAGCTAGATTTCTAGGCTGAGTTTCATCCGTCTTGCACTCACTTGTGTACATGGAATTAATTGCTTGTAGTTCATTCTGGACCTCTTATGCTCTTGAGGCCCCGAGAAAGGAAAGGATTTCTTAGCGGCCACATTAAGTCTAAGTGACACTGCAAAGACAGAAAATAGTAGAAGCACTGCTTTTTTTCACAACTTTAATTGCGAGTGACGAAATCCCGTTATTCTAGCATCCGTGCTACAAAGTGAATATATACTCTAAATAATTAATGACAAGCAAAATCTTTTTAAAACTGATTAAAGCGAAAGAAGTGAAAAATATTTACAAAATAAAATCATAATGTAGTATTAAGCGCACAACACACGCGAGACGAGACGCACCGCTGAACGTAGCACAGACAGTTAGTTCAGTAATTACAAGCTTGCATTACAAATCGAACTTTTAAGACGCATACCATAGTGATATCAGAAAATTATTAATAATAAATTTACGCATTAATCCGATAGTTAAACTACTTGTCCTTTTGTAAATTATCAACCTTTGCCAGGCCTTAATAACCTACTGCGTCTTATCAATATTGGTTACATCGTCCGGGATAGCGTCCTCCGGGCTGGCTAGGGTGAGATCTGACAGCGGCCCAACGTAGGCGTGCTCAACAGCGTGCAGCTTGCAGTTGAGCTTCGGGTTCGACGACAGAGGCAGATTATGCAGCACCGGGTGCGCCTGCATTGCGGCAGAGTTTTTTTGGGTTTCGGAATCAAGGTAGGCATAGTAAATAGCATTAAGATTTCAGCGGAGTGGGTTACCATCGGATTAGTGGTGGATTACCGGGAGTATGAGGTTTGCTTGCGGGAAGTTTGGTTGTGGGAAGTTTGCTAGCCGAAGTTTGCTTGCGGAATTTTGATGTCTGCTTCCTAGAAATTTCTTGCTTGCTTGTTTTAATTGCTTGTGAAGTTGGTGTGAAGATGGAAGTTGATTGCTTGTAAGTAAAAAACTAAATTATTCCATTTCTGCGTTACGCCATATCCGCCATATCCTCATACAAAATAGGCGACTTCCATGAATCTTAGAAAATGATTTTAGTATAATGGATGAAAATTAGAAATACAAGAGCTCAAAAATAGGTTCTTTAAGGTTCCGCAAGAAAACTTTGGCTGGCAAACCTCGGCAAGCAAATTTCCTGCAAGCAAACTTCGGCAAGTAAAGTTCGGCAAGCAAACTTCTCGCAAGCAATTTCATAGACCCGTTCAGTCCAAGGACTTGGGGGTCGCCACACACACCCTCAATTACCCCAGCTAATGCTGGCACCCATTTTACAGCTGGGTGAACTGAAGCAATGCAGAGTTAAGTGTCTTGCTTACATGTAAGGACACAAATTGTTCCAGTGGGATCGGGAATCGAACCCCCGACCTTCCAGTCGTAAGCTCTACGCTCTAACCACTAGGCTACAACCCTCCTGGGACTAGGGAAGTCAAAGTGGATTATAATGGAATTAGTCAAGTGGGTTGCAATGGAATTAGGGAAGCGGATTAGCAAGGGATTAGTAAATAGGCCCCCAGGTAGGCGGCACACCTAAGAGCCTTACCTGAATCAGGTTGAGCAGGGAGGGGATGCCCAGCTCCAGTGGAAAGAACAGGCTGACAAACACGTCGTCATCGTCAGCGTCGGAGTCGTCGTCGGCGTCCCGAGCTCCGGGCTCGCACGACAGAAGGCTGCCGGGCTGTTGAGCAACTCGGCGCATCTGAGCGACCAGGTGGGCAACCGCCTCAGCCTCCGAGGTGGTGTAGGCGGTCACCAGCAGGTGGCGGCCCAGGCTGGCGCGGTGCTGGCAGCGGAAGCTGATCCCGGCTTCCTCATCGCCGCCGCTGTCCGTGCCATTCAGCCCGCTGACGAAGGGCCGAGCGCCGGGGCCAAGGACGGGGTCGCTGCCGGCCTGTGTCCGTGCATTGTGAACCAGTTTTGCCTATATCTCCTAAATCTCAATACCCAATCTTGACATCCCAACATCCCATCTTGAAATCCCAATATCCCATCTTGAAATCCCAATATCCCATCTTGAAATTCCAATATCCTATCTTGAAATCCCAATACCCCATCTTGAAATCCCAATATCCTATCTAGAAATCCCAACATCCCATCTAGAAATCCCAATATCCTATCTTGAAATCCCAATATCCCATCTTGAAATCCCAATATCCCATCTAGAAATCGCAGTATCCTATCTAGAAATCCCAGTATCCTATCTAGAAATCCCAATATCCCATCTAAAAATCCCAATATCCCATCTAGAAATCCCAATACCCCATCCTGAGATCCCAATACCTCGTCTGTAAATTACGAAACCCTATTTTTATTCCCAATACCCCGGGCTATATATATCAATACTCAATACTACAATAAGAGTGCTTAAACAAAAGGACGCGAATCAATTTACCCGCATTAAATTGTCCTCATCGAGTCGCATGGGCAGGCGGCAAACCTGCAGATGGCCGCTAGGAAACAGTCGCTGCCGAGTAGCCGGCCTGTCAGCCAGACGGCGCCACAAATCGCCGGGCTCCGCCGCGTCAATCGGTTCACTCGGCGCCGATTGTGGCGCCAACAGCCTCGGCGCCAATTCGGTGCGATAGTAGAGCGAATTGAAGTGAAAGCCCAACTGGCCAAGCGAGCTCAGCACGGTGAAGGCGCCGGACCGGCTGGCCAGGGCGTCGCGCGAGTAGCGCGGCATGCAGAGCGAGCCGAGGGTGCGCCTGATCGGCAGGCGGCCCTCGCCAACGCTGACGTCGGCCAGGGCGGCGGCGGCCAGGCGGGCCAACACGCCGCTGCCGACCAGGTCGGAGCGGGCCCGGCCGTGGGTCAGCACGGCCGATTCGCAGTTGTCGACAAGGACAACGTTTAAAAAGGCGGCAGCTTCGCCGACGCCAGCGCTGTCCAGCGTCTCGGCCAGGTAGGCCCGACGGGGGAATCCCTGGACGTCCGCATCAGCTGACGGCATCAATCGGAGAAGGTGATCGACATCGTCCAGACCGCCGTGAGCCTGCGGCTGAAGCAGGCGCAGCTGCGGCAGGTCGTCAAGGCCAACACGGCGAATCCGCAGCCGGCTTAGGTCGACGCGGCTTCGACTATCGCCGGCTGAGTCGGGCGTGCTGGTGGTGGCGCAGGCGCAGTAGCATCGCGCGGAGGCGACGCCGCTACGGCGCAACGACAGAGGCAGCACCGCGGCGGAGAGCCAGCCGGCCCGATTGGCGAGTCGAAACGACGACGACGGCGACATGGTCGCGGTTGACGAGCAGCATGAAAAGCGACGGACGGCGATGCGGGTAAGCTTTTGTCTTGTGACCACACCTGCCTACATGTACTTTGAGTTGCCTCTACACTCACCTGTCTACTTTGAGTAGCCTCTACATTCACCTGTCTACTTTGAGTAGCCTCTACATTCACCTGTCTACTTTGAGTAGCCTCTACATTCACCTGTCTACTTTGAGTAGCCTCTACACTCACCTGTCTACTTTGAGTAGCCTCTACACTCACCTGTCTACTTTGAGTAGCCTCTACACTCACCTGTCTACTTTGAGTAGCCTCTACATTCACCTGTCTACTTTGAGTAGCCTCTACACTCACCTGTCTACTTTGAGTAGCCTCTACACTCACCTGTCTACTTTGAGTAGCCTCTACATTCACCTGTCTACTCTGAGTAGCCTCTACACTCACCTGTCTACTTTGAGTAGCCTCTACACTCACCTGTCTACTTTGAGTAGCCTCTCCATTCTCCTCTCACTGCCTAATTTGAGTCGCGTCTCTACTCGCCTCTCACTGCCTAATTTGAGTCGCGTCTCTACTCTCCTATCTCCGCCTACTTTTAGTAGCCTCTCTACTCTCCTCTCACTGCCTACGTTGAGTAGCCTCTCTACTCTCCTCTCACTGCCTACGTTGAGTAGCCTCTCTACTCTCCTCTCACTGCCTACGTTGAGTAGCCTCTCTACTCTCCTCTCACTGCCTACTTTGAGTAGCCACTCTACTCTCCTCTCACCGCCTACTTATTTTAAAGTAAAATTTTCAAGAGACAAGAAAATAACAAAAAAAAGAATTGGCCAATAAATACGAAACACGTTACCAGCAGATCCCCTTAGAATTGATTCAAGCCCGTATTATTACTAGTATCAATAATAAAGCAAGGCGGATATAGAAATGCAAGCCCCAGCAAACTCCACAGTGAGCCAAGTCACACAACAATCCGATAGGTGACATAGCGTCCGGCAGTGTCCGAGGATCGAATAATTTTAACAACTTCGCCCTTCTTCAAGCCCAGATAGCGAGCCACGGGATCGCCCAGCTGTATTTTTGGCAGCTGGCTCTCCTTGAATCGGTAGCGATCCAGCAGCTCCTTCTTCTCCGCTGGCGTCAGCAGTTCGTGCCGCGGCACCAGCTCGTGCTCCGTGATGTTAATCATCAGCTCGGATTCGAAGAAATGCTCCAGAGTGTACTTCGGCTGAATGTCTAGCAGGGATTGCTTAGCAGACGGTGACATGCCTCCGCTGGCCTGGATGACTAGGATGGCTTTGTAAACGCCCTCCTGCTGCATCCGGTTCACGTAGGTCTTCACGTGTTTAATGCCCAGCTTGGGCTCGTCAGCAAAGAACACAATCATCCGGTCTGTTGGATCCTCCTGGTGAGCAACCAGCATTGTCAGGTCGGAACGGGACGGCTTCTGCGCTGAGCAGGGCTGATCACCGAACTGCTGTTTGAACTCTTCCAGAGTCTGGGTGCACTCCTCCTGCAGGATCAGGTAGCCCCTGTCTCTGCACATCTGGTTGATGGTGCGCCGCACCTTCCACAGCTTGTAGGTCTCCGCCTCGTCGTCCATTGTTCAGCTGGAATTGGGGAGAAGTAGATTAATAATAGCTGGGGTCCTGACACCCAGTGTGCTCTGACAGCTACACCCAGTGTGTCCTGATAGCTGCAACCGGTGCCCTGACAGCTGCAACCGGTACCCTGACAGCTGCACCCAGTGCCCTGACAGCTGCACCCAGTGCGCCCTGACAGCTGCACCCAGTGCCCTGACAGCTGCACCCAGTGCGCCCTGACAGCTGCACCCAGTGCCCTGACAGCTGCACCCAGTGTGCTGACAGCTGCACCCAGTACCCTGACAGCTGCACCCAGTACCCTGACAGCTGCACCCAGTGCCCTGACAGCTACACCCAGTGCCCTGACAGCTACACCCAGTGCCCTGACAGCTACACCCAGTGCCCTGACAGTTGCAACCGGTGCCCTGACAGCTGCAACCGGTGCCCTGACAGCTGCACCCAGTGCGCCCTGACAGCTGCACCCAGTGCCCTGACAGCTGCACCCAGTGCGCCCTGACAGCTGCACCCAGTGCCCTGACAGCTGCACCCAGTGTGCTGACAGCTGCACCCAGTACCCTGACAGCTGCACCCAGTACCCTGACAGCTGCACCCAGTGCCCTGACAGCTACACCCAGTGCCCTGACAGCTACACCCAGTGCCCTGACAGCTACACCCAGTGCCCTGACAGCTACACCCAGTGCCCTGACAGCTGCAACCGGTGCCCTGACAGCTGCAACCGGTGCCCTGACAGCTGCACCCAGTGCCCTGACAGCTGCACCCAGTGTGCTGACAGCTACACCCAGTGCCCTGACAGCTGCACCCAGTACCCTGACAGCTAAGTTATGATACATATAATGTGAAATAAAAAAACTGATTAAAAGTCAACAGATACAACAGCAGGAAACAGCTTGCGAACAAATCAATCAATATATTTCTTCTCTATGACGTACTGGATATGACATACAAAGTAGCATTCCACCATAAGTTTCATGAGGGGGGTTGCAAAAGGGATTTACCAAAAATGCCATATTTTGTATTGCATTTAGCTCAACAAATGTAAGACGAAATCTTGAACCAGCAGTCCACAGAAAACAAAGGTTTTCTTTCGAAATTAAGGTACAGTTTTAGGGATTCTTGGGATTTTAATACTTCTATCAATTGTCTACTTTGAGCAGATCTGTAAACATGGAGTTTGCAGGCTTCTGCATTATAATAAAAATGTATTATCGTACTACTTAATAGACACTATAGTAGTATCTGCAGTAGAAATCACACAGTTTAGCAGTTAAAGCTTGGCAACCGGAACTGAAAGCAGAGAACGATGCATGGGCAGCATAATAGCCAACGCAGAGAGCGGCAAGCGCTTTCTTGGAATAACTAGACGCCGCCGCGAGCTAATCCGGCCAAAGCCGCCTTGTGCAGCTGCTTGTCCAGCCGGTAGATTTTGTGCTCCCCCTTCATCGGCAGCTTTAGCAGCAGTTCGCGAGGATTTGAGCACAAAAGCACGAATGGCGACTCGCTCTCGCCCTGAAATGGGGTTGACGGAATGTGACACTCTGTGATGATACGAGGTAATATGATACTCAGTGATAATTATGACCCTCAGTGATGATCATGTGACACTCAGTGATGATTATATGACCCTGAGTGATGATCATATGACACTCAGTCATGATCATATGCGCATCTCTGTCAAGGATGACCACATCTCAGCCAAGAATTGAGAACCTCTTAATCAATGATGAGCAAATCTCAATCAAGGATGAGTCACATCTTAGTCATGAATGAACACATCTCAGTCAAAGATGAGCACATCTCAGTCAATGATGAGCACATCCCAGTCAAGGATAAGCACATCTCAGTCAAGGATGAGCACATCTCAGTCAAAGATGAGCACATCCCAGTCAATGATGAGCACATCTCAGTCAATGATGAGCACATCTCAGTCAATGATGAGCACATCTCAGTCAAGGATGAGCACATCTCAGTCAATGATGAGCACATCCCAGTCAAGGATAAGCACATCTCAGTCAAGGATGAGCACATCTCAGTCAAAGATGAGCACATCCCAGTCAATGATGAGCACATCTCAGTCAATGATGAGCACATCTCAGTCAATGATGAGCACATCTCAGTCAAGGATGAGCACATCTCAGTCAATGATGAGCACATCTCAGTCAAGGATGAGCACATCTCAGTCAAGGATGAGCACATCTCAGTCAATGATGAGCACATCTCAGTCAAGGATGAGCACATCTCAGTCAAAGATGAGCACATCCCAGTCAATGATGAGCACATCTCAGTCAATGATGAGCACATCTCAGTCAAGGATGAGCACATCTCAGTCAAGGATGAGCACATCTCAGTCAATGATGAGCACATCTCAGTCAATGATGAGCACATCTCAGTCAAGGATGAGCACATCTCAGTCAAGGATGAGCACATATCTGTCAAGGATGACCACATCTCAGCCAAGAATTGAGAACCTCTTAATCAATGATGAGCAAATCTCAATCAAGGATGAGTCACATCTTAGTCATGAATGAACACATCTCAGTCAAAGATGAGCACATCTCAGTCAATGATGAGCACATCCCAGTCAAGGATGAGCACATCTCAGTCAAGGATGAGCACATCTCAGTCAAAGATGAGCACATCCCAGTCAATGATGAGCACATCTCAGTCAATGATGAGCACATCTCAGTCAATGATGAGCACATCTCAGTCAAGGATGAGCACATCTCAGTCAAGGATGAGCACATCTCAGTCAATGATGAGCACATCTCAGTCAAGGATGAGCACATCTCAGTCAAAGATGAGCACATCCCAGTCAATGATGAGCACATCTCAGTCAATGATGAGCACATCTCAGTCAAGGATGAGCACATCTCAGTCAAGGATGAGCACATCTCAGTCAATGATGAGCACATCTCAGTCAATGATGAGCACATCTCAGTCAATGATGAGCACATCTCAGTCAATGATGAGCACATCTCACTCAACAATAACCCGGAACCATCGCCTACCTGGGGAAACTGCTCCCTGTACTCATCTTGCGGCAGCACATCGTCAACGTGAACGCAGCCAAGCAGGCAGCCAGTCGGATAGGCTGTCGGGAATTCGGCATCGGGCAGGCGCTGCCGATATTCGGACAGCACGGCGGCGACCTCCTCGTCGCTTGGACGCCTGGCAGTGGCGGCGATCCAGAGCCGGCCGCGGTGGGCAGTGTACCAGCTGCGTCCTTCGTGTACTTTAATACCGCGCACAAGTAGGGTAGCCCAAGGCTGGTGCATGCTCAGACAGTGGCCGTCATCGCGGAGCTCGCGCAAGTCGGCATCCTGCAGTCGGAGAGCCGCGCGTTTAGCATCGGAGCTGGACTGGGCTGAGCTGGACTGCTGCTGCTTGCCGCCGCTCTTGCCAGCCGGCTCGGTGGCGACAAACTGAGGCGGACAGGCAATGGAAGGATTTGCCAGCGGGAAATCCTCGACTGACCAGCTGGGAGCGGCGGATGAGCCGGACTGGTCCGCTGCTGGATCTGAGTTGGCTGAGCGGCCTTGAGCTGCAAATGGGGGATTTTTTTGTGATAGCCTGGCAACAAATCTGAGGGTTAATCTGTGCACACAGGTTGCATCTGAGGGATAATCTGCAGGTTGCATCTGAGGGATAATCTGCAGGTTGCATCTGAGGGATAATCTGCAGGTTGCATCTGAGGGATAATCTGCAGGTTGCATCTGAGGGATAATCTGCAGGTTGCATCTGAGGGATAATCTGCAGGTTGCATCTGAGGGATAATCTGCAGGTTGCATCTGAGGCATACATGCGCAACCTCTAAAATTCGGTCGGCCGTGCGACTTAGTTTTAACAAAATGCGACATAGTTTTTGGCCAAAAATGCGACTTACATGTAAAAAAAACCCTAAAGCAAAATTAACGCAACTTTGGGTAAACGGCAGGAGTAACTATGACTGTCTTATTAAGTCAAAATGCCTCGTCAGCTACTTAGTACTACTACTTGGGTGTTTTTTTGGGTGGGCATTTTTGCGACTTCCTTGGTTGGCCGCCAAATCGGTCGGCCGGATCGGCCGACTCGGCCGACTGTTGCGCATGTATGATCTGAGGGATAATCTGCAGGTTGCATCTGAGGGATAATCTGCAGGTTGCATCTGAGGATTAATCTCTGTGTCTGCAGGTTGCATCTGAAGGTTAATCTCTACAGTTGCACCTGAGGATTAATCTCTACAGTTGCACCTGAGGGTTAATCTCAGTGTCCACTGACCAGCACGAGTCCTGGCCTCGGCAATCTCGCGCAGCACATCGTCCTGCTCGGGGTCGATGTGGCCCTGCGCGGCGGGATCCGGATCGTCAACCAGACACCGGCCGGCAAAATCGTACACCAGCCGACGCTCCAGCCGGGACTTGTGTCTCTGCTGCCGGATTTCCGACTCGCGCTGGCGCAATTTCGACTTTTCAGCGTCCGACAACCAAACGGCGCCGTCGGACTCAAAATAATCCATCTGATCGTCGATAACCTTGGTACGCCTGGCGCTATTCCGGTCATATTCTAGCAGCTTCTGCTTCACCGCCAGCGCGGCGTCAAGGGCGGCATCGTCAGGCGGCGTCGACGCCGAGACTGCCGACATTAGCTGGCGACGCAGTTGGTCGCTTTTCTTAGAGCCGCGAGCCAGGATCTGACGTAGAAGTTTAATATTATTATTATTATTATTAATTATTATTATTGATTATACGCGGCCTAATGGCCAAATGTGCAACCGACAGCTCAGCCGCAGCTATTGCGCAGCGCATCTGAAGGCTGCGTACGGCTGTTCAGTCTAAGGACTGGGGGGTCGCCACACACCCTCAATTACCCCAGCTAATGCTGGCACCCATTTTACAGCTGGATGAACTGAAGCAATGCAGAGTTAAGTGTCTTGCTTTAGGACAGAAATTGTTCCAAGTGAATTGAGAATCGAACACCCGCCCTTTAAGTCGTAAGTCCGACAGTTTAACTACTACTAGACTACAACCAATATACTCGTAGTCTTATTATATAAGCGTTATATTAGTTGCAAAAGTACAGTTAGACTTATAGTTAGTTAGGAAATCTCACTACTGGACCAGACAATGAGAGAAGAATCAATGGCCTTGAGTTATTTCATGCTTCGTGTATTCAAGTTCTAGGGAAAAATAACAAATTTCAATTATAACGGGTCACAAAAAAGAATAATGTATTAAACAGGTTGAATTCGCACGTTACTCGGTTATAGGCTGCTTAAACCAGGGGTCGGTGGGTATAGAGAGAGAAGAGGAAGAGATGAGAGGTGAGAGAAATGATGAGAGAGAAGATATCTAAGGAGACATAAGAGGAGGGACATGGACACATTGGCTATTGCCACAGCGCTGACAACTCCCTCAAGATTAGTGGTTGTTGGACGATAATCTGTGGCCAAGAGCAATATAAAAACACGAGTACGGTCAAGCGATAGGACTTCGAGCATTCTTCGGCCTAAGAACAGGCTACTAGGGACATTGGTAGGCCCGGCAGTTATGCCAACATCAATCCAGGCATTCTGGTCATCGGGCAAACTGAGGCGGACAGGCAATGGAGGGATTTGCCAGCGGGAAATCCTCGACTGACCAGCTGGGAGCGGCGGATGAGCCGGACTGGTCCGCTGCTGGATCTGAGTTGGCTGAGCGGCCTTGAGCTGCAAATGGGGGATTTTTTTGTGCACACAGGTTGCATCTGAGGGATAATCTGCAGGTTGCATCTGAGGGATAATCTGCAGGTTGCATCCGAGGGATAATCTGCAGGTTGCGGCAAGGCAGACGCATCCGAGAACAATGCAAAATCGGTGCCTTTAGACACTGGTCCAGCTCTTATTAAAATAGAGTTAATTAGCTTTGCCGAATTCCCACAGATGAGGTCCAAAGGAGTAGTCAGCGCAGGACACGGCCTCAATGAACGGTTGAACTTTCGGCACGCGTTTCAGCCAGGTGAAATTTGACAAACTATTTTTAGAAACAAAGTGCTCATTCCTCAGCAGACCGTAAGAAGTTGAGCCGTCAAATCTGGCGCCTTCATCTGTCCAAAGCAGATTGGTGCTTTCAAACTGATAGTTGTTGGGCTCAGGCTGGCACACACACACAAGATTGCTCAGCCTGTGCCGCCTACCAGCCAGCCACACGCCAATCAATGGAGAGCCAATTGACACAGAAGCATCGCAGGTGGCCAGTGCTTGAAGCCGATAAGTTGAACAGTCGCTTACCACAGCACTGCTAGCGGCTCTGCATATCTGCTGGTATTGGAATAGCGAGCACACGCATGTCTGCCTGTTCCACTGCAACAGTGGATCTTCTATTGAGTCTGGCTGGCAACTAGCTTTAAATAAGCAGCTCTGCAGGTGTAGAGTGCTCTACCTCCCGCAAAAGAAGTAAATTGACAATAGTAGGATGCTACTATAAGTAAGTAAGTGCACGCATGCGCACCTAAACTTTAGAAATGAACCATGTTACTATTTATAGCAGCAGAATGAATCATGTTACTATTTATAGCAGCACAATGAATCATGTTACTATTTATAACACGCGATGAGTCATGTTACCCCTTATAGCGCAACACATGAGTCATGCAAGGACTTCTAGACTAACAGGACGTAAAACTCAAAGATCGTGCAATTTTTTGGAGGCCACGATTTCCTGGAAAAAATACACTGCGAAGATAGGAAAAAATCAGTTTTCGTCACAAAATCTGTGATTGTATTTGATCTGGGGCAGTGAAGACTACCATTCTTTTAATTTAACATGCACAATATGTTACTCTATTATATTTTCATATAGCTGTGTAGTGAAGTTTTCATTTTCATATTGTTTTCACTTTATTTCATAAGCCCAAAGTTGCAAACTCACAAGTGGCATTAGCCAAATATCAAATTCAAGAAAAGAAAAGCTATTCAAATTTGTAATATAATAATATTTTTAGCCTTTAAAATAAAAATTATAAAAGGACTAATCAATGTTTTTTCTTATAGATAATGGTTAGGGCCTATTTTTGTGATTAAGTCTATTCTTCTTAAATCTTAGTCTTAAATATAGGCTTGGCTTAAAAACTGATAATACAGCTTTCTCAAGCCTAGGTAACCAACCATATGAAACTATTTATTGGTAATCTATATATAATAAAAAAATCTAAATATACTAATCTTTAAGTCATTGTCTAAATTTAATTACTTATTAGGCTAGATAGTGTAGTGATAGGTCTAGTTCTAGTAGGCCTAGGAATTAGTATAGTTACTAAACCTACAATAATAGCTTAAGACTAAGAGTACCTACATGCAATGTTTTTATACTTTATTTTAAAAAGAACAACACAAAAAGTTTGGCTAATGCCACTTGTGAGTTTGCAACTTTGGGCTTATGAAATAAAGTGAAAACAATATGAAAATGAAAACTTCACTACACAGCTATATGAAAATATAATAGAGTAACATGTTGTGCATGTTAAATTAAAAGAATGGTAGTCTTCACTGCTCCAGATCAAATACAATCACAGATTTTGTGACGAAAAACAGATTTTTTCCTATCTTCGCAGTGTATTTTTTCCAGGAAATCGTGGCCTCCAAAAAATTGCACGATCTTTGAGTTTTACGTCCTGTTAGTCTAGAAGTCCTTGGAGTCATGATGCTATTTTTGGACTACCGAATCGTCTATAAATATAAGCGGTCCAAAGCGCACCCGGAGTCAACTCCCGACGATAGGAGAAGCTCCGAAGAAGTTGTCTTTAGGAAGACTACCTGGTCGCCCAGTCAAACGAAAGACTTGGTCGAGTTGTTGCAGTAAGCCTTTTTTATTTGCGCCTGTTGTTGAGACGTCTCGCTAAGTCCAGTGTTACTTGAGTCTAGTTGAGTCTGTTGAGACTCTTGAGTCTGTTGAGACTCCATTGGCTGTAGTCGCCCGAAGGACTACCCTAGTAGATCTTAGAGGAGCTACTAGAGATATCCGGAGCATTACCTAGAGTGCATAGAGGCACTTCTAGAAGAAGGCTTAACAGAAACCGCTATTTGGCGCAGGGATCCCATTGTTAATACGAGGCCTCTGATTGGTCCTGACTGAAGACACCGGCCGGAAGGAACCTCATCGGAAGTACAAGAAGAACCAGAACCAGAGCAACTGAAGAATCAAGGCGCCTGATCTACGAGATCACAAAGAGATCCACGCGAGATCTACTCGAAGTCTACAGAAGAGATATCTCCAAATGACGCCAAGGTAAGAAGTACCTTTGATTGATAACTGGGTTGCCTAGCAAGTAGCTAGAAGTGATTGTTCCTTAATTGCTGAGAAGGTCTTGGTAGTAAGGAACACATCACAGGCTTGTCATCGAATGCCATTTAATCAGGGTCAGGCTCGCATTCAAGCATTGGATAGTTGGGTATTCACACCAGCGACTGTTGGCACTGCAGGCGGCAGTTGATTCGGCCAGTGACAGACTTGCAGTCAAAGTCATGCTTTGTGTATATAACTTTGTTAAAATTGCTCACATAAGACTTTGATAGTTGAGCTGCTAAATCTATCAAATTTTATACAGTGAGGTTTAACGGACCAAGAGTTGGAGAGTGTGACGCCGGGAGAGGGCAGAAGTATTGAAACTTCATGTGGACTGAGGGGCAGAGGGGAAGCTGGGTTATGGGATGAGTTCAGTGATAGAAACCATACTCTCTGGAATCGGGGGGGGGGGGGGGGGGGGGTTCACAAACTCGAAATTTCACAACGTCGAAAACTCGAAAAGCAGCCTCTTTCATAAGGTCGAAATTTCACAAAGTCGAAATTTCACAACATCGAAAACTTTAGCAAGAGACTTCATAAGGTCGAAATTTCACAACATCGAAAACTCGAAAAGCAGCCACTTTTACAAGTTTGAGTTTCGATGTTATGAAATTTCGACCGTGTGAAAGTGGCTGCTATTTGAGTTTCCGATGTTATGAAATTTCGACCTTATGAAAGTGGCTGCTTTTCGAGTTTTCGATGTTGTGAAATTTCGACCTTATGAAGTCTCTTGCTAAAGTTTTCGATGTTGTGAAATTTCGACCTTGTGAAGTTTCGACCTTGTGAAATAATTTACTTTTCGACGTTGTGAAATTTCGACCTTGTGAAAGCACCCCCTAATACTAATTATAACATAATCTATTACACCTGCCCTAATGACCTGATGTGCAACCGACAGCTCAGCCGCAGCTATTGCGCGACGCATCTGAAGGATGCGTACGGCTGTTCAGTCCAAGGAATGGGGGAGGTTTGGGGGGAGGGTCGCCACACATACCCTCAATTATCCCAGCTAATGCAGGTAACCCATTTTACAGCTGGGTGAACTGAAGCAATGCAGAGTTAAGCGTCTTGCTCCAGGACACAAATTGTTCCGATTGAGTTGAGAATCGAACCCCTGACCTTTCAATAGCGATTCCGACGCTCTAACCACTAGGCTACAACCCCTGGCCCTAGAGAAACCAAAAATACTATTTGAGGCTAGAAAAGCCACTGCTCACCTCAGTCTCAGCCTTGCTAGCCACTAATTCTCCGCAGAACATGCAAGGCCCTGAGCCCTCCTGCTGGCAGACAATCCTGCCGCAGCCAAGGCAATTGTTAATTAGGCTGTGCTTTGTAGCAACGCAGTCGCATCTGTGCCGGCCTGGCAGCATGGCTACGGCAATCTGGTCGCCCAGTTCGCTGAATAAAGGCACAAACTTGTCGCCACTCCTGCGGCTAGTGGAGCCGGCAGCAGACGAAACCGGGTCAATAGGTTTCTTCTCCAAGCCTACAGAAGCAGCTTGAGCAACTTGAGGGGTGAGACGAATGGAAGCGGACGCTTGAGCAGCAGCAGCAGCCGGCTTTGCCAGCCATTCGGTGCGAAGTTCGGCTAGCAAAGCGGCGTGTTTAGGATTCGAATGATCGATAAATTCGGCTAAATATTCGAGCGCGTCCGAACGATCGGACTTATTGGCCATGTAGGCGGCCACGTGGCTGGCAATGTCCGGGTCCAGTGCGCCGGCTAGGCGGTTCTCAAGATTAGCGGCAGCCATTTTTGGCTGCGGGGTTTTAATAAAATTTAGCAACAAATCAACTGTTGAAGTAGGAAGATATTTAGCTGACGAGGAGTTTACATCTCTTAAGACATATATAGTTACTCTCGCATTTTACTTCATTTAGTGAGCTAAAATACATTTCCTAGAAAATAATGCATGCCTTTGCCAGTTATAAATCATTTTACAATGGATAATTTTAGATAGATGATTATATCAGTTTTTCAATTTTTCATTTCTTTAAAGAGCATTGACATTGCCAAGTACTACCCTTAATTTTTAAACATTAGTTCTGATGACCTCTCATAGTAATATTTTCAAGCCTTCTCATCTTGGATGTTCTTTAACCCCCAGCCCTATTCCAACCTCAATGTTTGTGTAGTGTCAAAAATTTATATCTTTGTTGCTTGAGTCCCCAATTCTAAGGACTTAAGAGCTCTACTCACATTGAAGATGAAAAAAGTTATCTTATCCCAACCCCATCCCAGTCCCTGACCCCAGGGATTTAAGAGCTCCGATTGAAAGTGAAAACATTCATCCTAACTTTAGTTGCACCAACCCCAATGTGCACATGGCATCAAAACTCTGTTGTTTAAGTCCCCAACCCTAAGGACTTAAGAGTTCTTCCTGTATTGAAAGTGAAAAGACTCATCTTAATATTAGCCCCTACAAACCAAATACAATGTGCATGTGGTATCCAAACTGTTGATAAGTCCCTAAATCTATGCAGGGACTTAAGAGCTTTCCCTGGAAAGTGAAAACATTCATCTTAATTCTTTAGCCCTTACCACTCAACAATAAGGACATGGTATTGACAATTTATATTGATGGCTCATTCCATAAAGCATGGTCGTAACATGACAGGTTATTTTTACTTATAAAATGAAATCTAATAATAGAATATACTAAACCAATATTTTAAATGAAAGATTATTTTGTCTAGAATATATTTATAGAGTTTCATATAGATATCATCATTAGTATAGATGCTATTAAACCTTAAATGACACTTATGGTCGTAACGACAGGATTTTTGACATATAGAAACTAAAAGGTAAAAGTCTTATAACATTTTTCATTTTTGATATTTTGCAATACATTTTTAAAATTTGACTAAGAACATCTTTAGAAATCATACTCTTTTATTAGAATATATAAACTCAAAAGGCAACAAAGATACAAAAGAAAAGGCAGCCTTATGGTCGTAACATTATGGTCGTAACATATTTTTTTCTGTCAATTCAGTAACTTTGAGGTACTAATACATTAAAAATATAATAGATTATTTGGTCACCAATGCTTTTATCTGATAATGCAAGTACTATACTTTTATCTATAGTTTGTTTCAACCTTCAAAAGCTTTCTATTTGTTTTTAAAAGGTACAAAATCTTAATGATGTCTTTTGCTTCGAAAAATGTCCAAATTTTTACAAAAATGACTTTTTGCCAATTGATAACATACTAATCCAACATTTTACCATTCCTTTATTCTTAGATTGTATATATTGCACAATATAAACATTTGGTAAAAAATAGGCTAATTAGGCAATGGCAAGCAAAAATATTAATTTTTTTCTATTTTCCAAATATGTCCATCTTATATGGAATGAGCCTGATGCTTGAGTCCTAAATTCTAGGTACTTATGAGTTCCCCTTACTTTGAAGCTGGCAACACATTCATTTATTTTTACTACCCTACCACTATTGAATCAATAGCTCCAATGGTCTCTCAACTCTCAATTGAGTGGTATTACTAGATATAGGAACTAAATAAAGGAAGTTTGTGTTCCCATAACCATATTCATATCTATGTTTCACAAAAAAACCTCTATACCTATAACTTCCTATAACCATATCCATAGCAAAATAATGCCTTAATGCTACGATACTATTGACAATATTTCTTGGGTATTAGAGAATCAGAAGCCCATAGTCAAGAAAATGTATAGTGTGTGCCAGAATAAATTTTATTTCTTTTTTCCTTATTTGCTATGCGCCAAAGCAATTTTATTTCTTGTACCATGTGACAAAATATAGGATTATCATATAAAAAAACATATTAAAAAAATTTATAAATTTGTTAGGCTTAGTGCCTACTTATAGAATCTAGATTCAAAAATTTGCAATGGCATTATTTTTATCCAAATTGAATTGAATTTGAATTTAGAATGGTCTTATTTTGCTAAAATTGATTGCATACCCACAGACAGACCATTTTAGTACATGGATGTTTGTAATAAAATTAATGGTTATTATAAATTTTCTATAATTATAACAAACTTTTATAAAGCATAAATCCAAATAATTATATATCACAAAAATCACCAAAATTTGTAAATATTAAGCCTAATTATTAATTAAAGGAATCTTAAACCCTAACTATGCACTAACTGTAGGGAGTCCAGTGAGCTACATTAAAAAACTGAAAAAAATGAAAAATTGACAAAATGGTAACCCTTTTTGGAAGGAAAAAATCAATGTTAAAACAAACATATTAAAAAGAACCAAATATATTTAAAAAGATCACAAATTATACTTTCCAAAGAGTGGCCACACAGGCTAATTAGTAAAGTGGTCTAAAAGTTATACACAATTAAAGTTTGTGAATTTTGTTACATAAAATACCCATGTGACCAAAACCAAAAATGACTACTTATAGCAAATTTGAAATTCTTCAAAGCATTTGAATATAGAGAAACAAAACTTTTAGGAAGAAAGAGCACAAAACAAAGTACTTATTGAAAGTTTTTTAAGGAATTTTTTTTCTCTTACAAAACTGCATTAAAAACTTTGTGACTTTTTTCAGATGTTCATTTTGGTGCCCTCCTCTCCCTTGCTAGCATTGTTTTTTAATGTAGAATTTTATGTTTAATAAGATGTAGCAAATTTTTATTAATGTAGGCCTATCTCGCACAGATTTTCTTGGAAATTAATTTTAAAATGAACCTCCTTTAGTTTTTCATTTTAGGTAGATGCAAGAATATACACATTTCCCTTAAAAGTTTCCTAGTTATTTTTGGATATGCATAGAACACTATACTATAACTTAGGTAAAAATTACACTTTTTATATTTTGAAAATCCATTAGGCCATTCAAATGTTACAAACATTTTTCTCTGGTTTTTTGTCTTCCTATCACAATTGATTATAGGGCCTTAAAGGAAAAATGCATTATAAAAATAGACAAAAAGGACACAAAAATAACTTTTTATCCTTGGATTAGTTTTTTATGAATAAAACGTCATTTTACTTATACCAACTAGATCTATCTGATAGAAAGAAAAAAAATCAACAAAATCTAAATTTTTAAAATCTCACTAGACTCCTTATATTATAAACTGTACTAAGTTATAAGCCTTCATTTCTTCTTTTGCTTTAGATACACTAATTGCACCAAAGAAATAGCTTATTTATGCTGGAAAATTAGGTGAAACCTACTGCATTTTTAGGCCTACTATGGTTAGACTTAGAGTCACAAACCAATAGGCCTATTTGTAACAGTATTTTTTGGTAGCTTCAAATGTAATTTTTTAAGTTCCTAATAGTTCTATAGTTTAATAACTATTGAAAATTTGAAAATGCAAGTAAAGGTTCTTTGAAATGAATTAAATATGTGTACTTTTTGTTTTTTATTTATAAATTATATAAAGTAACAAAAAATAATGAAAAAAAATATTTAGATCAATGATAAAGATCAAATAATTAGGTCTAGATTAAATAAAGTAAAATAACAAATAATAATATTTTGTTCCTTGAAACAAGTTTTTATAATTGTGTAAAAAATAGCCTGTGCCATATGGCATTTATAATGAAATTATTTAGTAAAATATAGTACCTAACTTAGTAATGGCAATGGCTAGAGTTCCAGCACTGGAACCCATTTTCAAATGGCTATGGATCCAATAGTGCCATTATAATATAGATGGAAAATTATATTTTTCTTTCTACAGGTGGCTGATATGATATTGAGATTTTGTTCTAGATTTTAATTTAAGACAATATGATAAGATTCAAGATGAGATGCTTCTAATATTCAGACTTCTTAAGATATGTTCTTAGCAGTCTTTATAGGCCTATGCTTCTATATGGCACTGTCAGATCCCTAGCTGTTAGAAAATGGGTTCCAGTGCCAGAACTCTAGCCATTATCCTTAGTAACTAGGCCTAGTAGGCCCCTATTAGGCCTAGTAGGCCTAGTGGTTTATTCCTCTGTCAATGTTAAATTGTCCATAATAAATGATAAATAAATAATATCATTGCAATAATTATTACCAATTTGCCCATTACATCAGAAAAACCGCACTTGCCCATTGGTAAATTGGTAATCATAGTTGCAATGATATTAATAATCTATCAATTATTAATAATTCATAGATTATAATCCACATTATAATCTAATTAATAGATTAATAATCCACAATTTCGCATCGCCAGACCACTGGCCATATAGCTAGTGCAGACGAATAGTCCGGTAGACGATCCTGGATCCTTATGTATGTATGTCTTTATGTTACGGTAAACTGCATCATTTGGCGTTATACATAAGGAATGAAATTCTAGCTACCGATTTTCATGTAATACACTAGTTTAAATTTTAAACTAGAAATTGAAAATGTAATCAAAGAAAATGAGGATAAATCTTTATTTATTGAAAATGTTGACAACCTGGTTCTTACATATCAGTATACTGTAATTTTTAACGAAAAATTGTATGCGCAGCAACTTCTTTTTCCCAATTATTATGATTATGGTGGATTCAAGATTAATACTTTCCGCGAAAGATGCTTTCAACAGTTTTGTTTTGGAATGTTTTGTCATTTTTATATTGTATTATGTGCATAATAAAACACCGTAGCCTGTTAGATAGCTGTAGCTGGTAAGCCAAAGTCGATTTATATGAGTACAATAGCATAGAAGTTCAAAGAAACGCTCTGCAGAATTCGATTTACGAAGCAAATTTGCTGTTTTAGACTTTTATTGCATACTCGTACCTCTGATTTTAACTCGTACAACAGAAAAAATATTGGTTTGAGCTGTAAACTAGAAAATCTCATAAAAATTAGGCTCACCAGTGACCATTTTGCTTCGTGGAGAGTGAGATAGCTTTTTATAAATAATTTTTGACTGAAAAATTACTTTAAGATGCTGTTAGATACAAACTGTCAAACAAATTATGTGTTCATGACTTCATGGTTAATTATTGTAGAATGCAGTGTAAATGTACTAAATGTGTAATTTTTTAGTATGTTTCAGTAAAAACTGATATTTGCATCCTAGGATACTGTATATACTAGATAGAAATGAAAATATGTTTTACCTATTACTTATTCTGTTACTATAAGTATAACTTTTTCTGCCAATATAGCTATAAGTCCATCCAATTCTTCTATAAACTGACAAGTTGTTTTTTAATTCTAATTGACTTACTTCGTTTTTTACTTTAATTCATTTCAATTTGAGATAGAAAACTTATTAGTAAATACTATACCCTTTTAGTAAATTTTTATTTAGGAAAACAATTTTAATATCATTAAATCAAGATTATTTGAATTGTAAACTACCTCAAAATTAAATATGAAAAACATTTATATACATGTATATAGCTTAGTAACCTAATCTAACTTTAAGAGTTTTAGGCCTACCTAGTAGCATAGTCTTTGATTAACACATTTTTTAAACATTTTGTTTATGAATCTTCTGAGTACCACCTATATACTTATACCAGTATCTACCTATCTGATATATAAATTGAGGCAATGAGTTGTTTTAATGCTTTAGTTAGATGGGATCTTGGGAATTTAGCAAGGTAGGGTTGTATGGGGTTTGGCTCTTAGAGGGAACCTGTATGTAGGGTGAAATTTTCTGGGTCTAGCCTTGGTGTCCCTCCTGGCTGCACCCCCATTTTCTAGATGTTCTATTCCTATGTAGCAATGAAAATTCTAGCAGACTGACTGGAATTGAAACCACATGACCCCCCCCCCATCCTCTAATTCTGTGCTCTGTCATTTGCATTCACTTGTGCACTTATCTACTTCGTACCTATGCCTGCATAGCTGTGTTAAACTGCGCCATAAAAGTGCATGCATGAAGAAAATAATTGAACCCCATTGGCTTCATCAACTGCGCAATTGTAACACCCAATTCAGCCTTGGGAACTCGCAGCTTTTCAGCCAGCCCAGCATTGATGGAGTTAAATTTGATTAGGCTTTAATTGGAGGCGAAAATAATTTTACCCAGCGCAGCAGTAGTAGAAATGGTCTGACTGCCGCGTCTCTGCCACTCATAATTTGATTAAAAGTACACTATTTGCCTCATCGGGTTAGCCCCAGCCTCAATCCCTTATAATTCTATCCATGCAGCTTTACATTTTGTCAAATAATTGCATGCCACCTCGAGCTTGACCATCACTCTGGCCAAGTCATGCCATTAATTTGGAATTACATTGGCAACTACAGAGCAAGATTATCTCATAAACTGATTAGAGCTAAATAATATGCTGCGACAAAAGGCCGCACTTCATAGTAGCGGACAAACTGCTGGTTCCACCTTGGCCGCAGTCGCCGCAGCACCAACTGGAGTCATGCTAGTATTATTATTAGTAATATTAGTAGTAGCCGCTATTCTGACTCTGTTGGCATGGCAACGGAGTCGTCGCGGCCAGTCCGAACCCACCTCCGCGGCTGTCGATGGCGGCGAGACTTGCGACTGGCTGAACGCCCTGGTCACGTGGTTCTTTTTAAATAAAGCCGGCGCCGCTGTGTCGCCACCCGCTTCTGCAGTCAGCGTTGATGCCTTGCCGCGGCTGCTGGAGCAGCGCTGGATCGCTGCATTGAATGACGCGATTGGCGAGCTGGCTAGTGAGGATGACGGAGGCTGCAACAAGGTTGCTAAGGTGAGAAACTTCATATTTTATTATGGCATGATTATTAGATTTTAGGTACTTAATGAGTTATAAGTAGAGGCGTAAAATACATATCAGACAGGTGAGAAGCACGACAGCTAGGGGGGGGGCGTAGCTCGTAAAAGACAGATAAGAGGCGAAGAAAACAGTAGAGGTGTATAGAAAACAGTTGAGAGGCATAGAGGACAGGTGAGGGATATAAATAACAGGTGAGGGACGCAGAAGACAGATGAGGAACACAGAAGACAGGTGAGGGACACAGAAGACAGGTGAGGGACACAGAAGACAGGTGAGGTTCATAGAAGACAAGTGAGAGACACAGAAGACAGATGAGGGACACAGAAGACAGGTGAGGTTCATAGAAGACAAGTGAGAGACACAGAAGACAGATGAGGGACGCAGAAGACAGGTGAGGGACGCAGAAGACAGATGAGGGACGCAGAAGACAGATGAGGGACGCAGAAGACAGGTGAGGGACACAGAAGACAGATGAGGGACGCAGAAGACAGATGAGGGACGCAGAAGACAGATGAGGGACGCAGAAGACAGATGAGGGACGCAGAAGACAGATGAGGGACGCAGAAGACAGGTGAGGGACACAGAAGACAGATGAGGGACGCAGAAGACAGGTGAGGGCCATAGAAGACAGGTGAGGGACACAGAAGACAGGTGAGGGCCATAGAAGACAGGTGAGGGACACAGAAGACAGGTGAGGGACACAGAAGACAGGTGAGGGACGCAGAAGACAGGTGAGGGACACAGAAGACAGGTGAGGGCCATAGAAGACAGGTGAGGGACACAGAAGACAGGTGAGGGACACAGAAGACAGGGGAGGGACGCAGAAGACAGGTGAGGGACGCAGAAGACAGATGAGGGACACAGAAGACAGATGAAGGACGCAGAAGACAGATGAGGGACGCAGAAAACAGATGAGGGACGCAGAAGACAGGTGAGGGACGCAGAAGACAGGTGAGGGACACAGAAGACAGGTGAGGGACACAGAAGACAGGGGAGGGACGCAGAAGACAGGTGAGGGACGCAGAAGACAGATGAGGGACGCAGAAGACAGGTGAGGGACGCAGAAGACAGGTGAGGGACGCAGAAGACAGGTGAGGGACGCAGAAGACAGATGAGGGACACCGAAGACAGATGAGGGACACAGAAGACAGATGAGGGACACAGAAGACAGCTGAGGGACGCAGAAGACAGATGAGGGACGCAGAAGACAGGTGAGTGCCATAGAAGACAGGTGAGGGACACAGAAGACAGGTGAGGGACGCAGAAGACAGGTGAGGGCCATAGAAGACAGGTGTGGGACACAGAAGACAGGTGAGGGACACAGAAGACAGGGGAGGGACGCAGAAGACAGGTGAGGGACGCAGAAGACAGGTGAGGGACGCAGAAGACAGGTGAGGGACACAGAAGACAGCTGAGGGACGCAGAAGACAGATGAGGGACGCAGAAGACAGGTGAGTGCCATAGAAGACAGGTGAGGGACACAGAAGACAGGTGAGGGACGCAGAAGACAGGTGAGGGCCATAGAAGACAGGTGTGGGACACAGAAGACAGGTGAGGGACACAGAAGACAGGGGAGGGACGCAGAAGACAGGTGAGGGACGCAGAAGACAGGTGAGGGACGCAGAAGACAGGTGAGGGACACAGAAGACAGGTGAGGGACGCAGAAGACAGGTGAGGGACACAGAAGACAGGTGAGTGCCATAGAAGACAGGTGAGGGACGCAGAAGACAGGTGAGGGACACAGAAGACAGGTGAGGGACGCAGAAGACAGGTGAGGGACGCAGAAAACAGATGAGGGACGCAGAAGACAGGTGAGGGACGCAGAAGACAGGTGAGGGACGCAGAAGACAGATGAGGGACGCAGAAGACAGGTGAGGTTAATAGAAGACAGGTGAGGGCCATAGAAGACAGGTGAGGGACACAGAAGACAGGTGAGGGACACAGAAGACAGGTGAGGGGCGCAGAAGACAGGTGAGGGACGCAGAAGACAGATGAGGGACGCAGAAGACAGGTGAGGGACACAGAAGACAGATGAGGGACACAGAAGACAGATGAGGGACACAGAAGACAGGTGAGGTTCATAGAAGACAGGTGAGGGCCATAGAAGACAGGTGAGGGACACAGAAGACAGGTGAGGGACACAGAAGACAGGTGAGGGACGCAGAAGACAGATGAGGGACACCGAAGACAGATGAGGGACACAGAAGACAGATGAGGGACACAGAAGACAGCTGAGGGACGCAGAAGACAGATGAGGGACACAGAAGACAGGTGAGTGCCATAGAAGACAGGTGAGGGACACAGAAGACAGGTGAGGGACGCAGAAGACAGGTGAGGGCCATAGAAGACAGGTGTGGGACACAGAAGACAGGTGAGGGACACAGAAGACAGGGGAGGGACGCAGAAGACAGGTGAGGGACGCAGAAGACAGGTGAGGGACACAGAAGACAGGTGAGGTTCATAGAAGACAGGTGAGGGCCATAGAAGACAGGTGAGGGACACAGAAGACAGGTGAGTGCCATAGAAGACAGGTGAGGGACGCAGAAGACAGGTGAGGGACACAGAAGACAGGTGAGGGACGCAGAAGACAGGTGAGGGACGCAGAAAACAGATGAGGGACGCAGAAGACAGGTGAGGGACGCAGAAGACAGGTGAGGGACGCAGAAGACAGATGAGGGACGCAGAAGACAGGTGAGGTTAATAGAAGACAGGTGAGGGCCATAGAAGACAGGTGAGGGACACAGAAGACAGGTGAGGGACACAGAAGACAGGTGAGGTTCATAGAAGACAAGTGAGAGACACAGAAGACAGATGAGGGACACAGAAGACAGGTGAGGTTCATAGAAGACAAGTGAGAGACACAGAAGACAGATGAGGGACGCAGAAGACAGGTGAGGGACGCAGAAGACAGATGAGGGACGCAGAAGACAGATGAGGGACGCAGAAGACAGGTGAGGGACACAGAAGACAGATGAGGGACGCAGAAGACAGATGAGGGACGCAGAAGACAGATGAGGGACGCAGAAGACAGATGAGGGACGCAGAAGACAGATGAGGGACGCAGAAGACAGGTGAGGGACACAGAAGACAGATGAGGGACGCAGAAGACAGGTGAGGGCCATAGAAGACAGGTGAGGGACACAGAAGACAGGTGAGGGCCATAGAAGACAGGTGAGGGACACAGAAGACAGGTGAGGGACACAGAAGACAGGTGAGGGACGCAGAAGACAGGTGAGGGACACAGAAGACAGGTGAGGGCCATAGAAGACAGGTGAGGGACACAGAAGACAGGTGAGGGACACAGAAGACAGGGGAGGGACGCAGAAGACAGGTGAGGGACGCAGAAGACAGATGAGGGACACAGAAGACAGATGAAGGACGCAGAAGACAGATGAGGGACGCAGAAAACAGATGAGGGACGCAGAAGACAGGTGAGGGACGCAGAAGACAGGTGAGGGACACAGAAGACAGGTGAGGGACACAGAAGACAGGGGAGGGACGCAGAAGACAGGTGAGGGACGCAGAAGACAGGTGAGGGACGCAGAAGACAGGTGAGGGACGCAGAAGACAGGTGAGGGACGCAGAAGACAGGTGAGGGACGCAGAAGACAGGTGAGGGACACCGAAGACAGATGAGGGACACAGAAGACAGATGAGGGACACAGAAGACAGCTGAGGGACGCAGAAGACAGATGAGGGACGCAGAAGACAGGTGAGTGCCATAGAAGACAGGTGAGGGACACAGAAGACAGGTGAGGGACGCAGAAGACAGGTGAGGGCCATAGAAGACAGGTGTGGGACACAGAAGACAGGTGAGGGACACAGAAGACAGGGGAGGGACGCAGAAGACAGGTGAGGGACGCAGAAGACAGGTGAGGGACGCAGAAGACAGGTGAGGGACACAGAAGACAGGTGAGGGACGCAGAAGACAGGTGAGGGACACAGAAGACAGGTGAGTGCCATAGAAGACAGGTGAGGGACGCAGAAGACAGGTGAGGGACACAGAAGACAGGTGAGGGACGCAGAAGACAGGTGAGGGACGCAGAAAACAGATGAGGGACGCAGAAGACAGGTGAGGGACGCAGAAGACAGGTGAGGGACGCAGAAGACAGATGAGGGACGCAGAAGACAGGTGAGGTTAATAGAAGACAGGTGAGGGCCATAGAAGACAGGTGAGGGACACAGAAGACAGGTGAGGGACACAGAAGACAGGTGAGGGACGCAGAAGACAGGTGAGGGACGCAGAAGACAGATGAGGGACGCAGAAGACAGGTGAGGGACACAGAAGACAGATGAGGGACACAGAAGACAGATGAGGGACACAGAAGACAGGTGAGGTTCATAGAAGACAGGTGAGGGCCATAGAAGACAGGTGAGGGACACAGAAGACAGGTGAGGGACACAGAAGACAGGTGAGGGACGCAGAAGACAGATGAGGGACACCGAAGACAGATGAGGGACACAGAAGACAGATGAGGGACACAGAAG
Source organism: Macrostomum lignano (assembly GCA_002269645.1). Taxonomy (NCBI): domain Eukaryota; kingdom Metazoa; phylum Platyhelminthes; family Macrostomidae; genus Macrostomum; species Macrostomum lignano. The sequence goes on along the minus strand of NIVC01000873.1, from coordinate 145,026 downwards.
ACAGCTGAGGGACGCAGAAGACAGATGAGGGACGCAGAAGACAGGTGAGTGCCATAGAAGACAGGTGAGGGACACAGAAGACAGGTGTGGGACGCAGAAGACAGGTGAGGGCCATAGAAGACAGGTGAGGGACACAGAAGACAGGTGAGGGACACAGAAGACAGGGGAGGGACGCAGAAGACAGGTGAGGGACGCAGAAGACAGGTGAGGGACGCAGAAGACAGGTGAGGGACACAGAAGACAGGTGAGGGACGCAGAAGACAGGTGAGGGACACAGAAGACAGGTGAGTGCCATAGAAGACAGGTGAGGGACGCAGAAGACAGGTGAGGGACACAGAAGACAGGTGAGGGACGCAGAAGACAGGTGAGGGACGCAGAAAACAGATGAGGGACGCAGAAGACAGGTGAGGGACGCAGAAGACAGGTGAGGGACGCAGAAGACAGATGAGGGACGCAGAAGACAGGTGAGGTTAATAGAAGACAGGTGAGGGCCATAGAAGACAGGTGAGGGACACAGAAGACAGGTGAGGGACACAGAAGACAGGTGAGGGACGCAGAAGACAGGTGAGGGACGCAGAAGACAGATGAGGGACGCAGAAGACAGGTGAGGGACACAGAAGACAGATGAGGGACACAGAAGACAGATGAGGGACACAGAAGACAGGTGAGGTTCATAGAAGACAGGTGAGGGCCATAGAAGACAGGTGAGGGACACAGAAGACAGGTGAGGGACACAGAAGACAGGTGAGGGACGCAGAAGACAGATGAGGGACACCGAAGACAGATGAGGGACACAGAAGACAGATGAGGGACACAGAAGACAGCTGAGGGACGCAGAAGACAGATGAGGGACGCAGAAGACAGGTGAGTGCCATAGAAGACAGGTGAGGGACACAGAAGACAGGTGAGGGACGCAGAAGACAGGTGAGGGCCATAGAAGACAGGTGTGGGACACAGAAGACAGGTGAGGGACACAGAAGACAGGGGAGGGACGCAGAAGACAGGTGAGGGACGCAGAAGACAGGTGAGGGACGCAGAAGACAGGTGAGGGACACAGAAGACAGGTGAGGGACGCAGAAGACAGGTGAGGGACACAGAAGACAGGTGAGTGCCATAGAAGACAGGTGAGGGACGCAGAAGACAGGTGAGGGACACAGAAGACAGGTGAGGGACGCAGAAGACAGGTGAGGGACGCAGAAAACAGATGAGGGACGCAGAAGACAGGTGAGGGACGCAGAAGACAGGTGAGGGACGCAGAAGACAGATGAGGGACGCAGAAGACAGGTGAGGTTAATAGAAGACAGGTGAGGGCCATAGAAGACAGGTGAGGGACACAGAAGACAGGTGAAGGACACAGAAGACAGGTGAGGGACGCAGAAGACAGGTGAGGGACGCAGAAGACAGATGAGGGACGCAGAAGACAGGTGAGGGACGCAGAAGACAGATGAGGGACACAGAAGACAGATGAGGGACACAGAAGACAGGTGAGGTTCATAGAAGACAGATGAGAGGAGGGAAAAGATAAGAAAGTCGCAGGAAATTGAAGATACAAGACGCGCTTGCGGGGGCTTAGCGACAAGATATCTATAAAAATATTTGTTCAAAAGTCGGCTCTATTGTTTAAAAGTTAGTTAGCACCCTTAACTACGAGCGTATTATTGATCTTTGCTGTGTTCTAAAAGATCTGGCTTCGCAATCGGTTCTTGTTCTTTTGATACTCGTACTGCCCTACACATAAGTGCATCGTAGATTCTGTCTGACCACTTGCTTTTTTGTATTGTGAAAAAGCCTTCACCGCTATAGGAGTTGCACGGCCGCAGGAGTTGGCTTGTTGCTTTTTTAGCCAAGCTTGTTGCAGAAGTTTTTCTAGTTGGCCATTTTTAAAGCCATCATATCATATATGACAGGGCGCTGCCTGTCTTCTCCTCTCTTACCCTCTGGCCTAGCATAAATCCCCACCTGAATGCCCCCGCAACCCATGCACAGATAAGGCCTCAGGGCTTGCCGTTTGGGAGCCTCCGCTGCCCATGCCGACAGAAGCTGAAAGCACTGACAAAGCCGCCTAAGTGTGTAGCCATGGCAACCATCAGAGTAAAGTACTCTTATCATGATTGTAGAGGAATTAGGCCTCGGGCAAGTAAAACACGCTGGAAACGGCTCACTTAAGAATCGCGGCTCCATCCATCTCACCTGAGAATCGTGCTTCCATCTCACCTGAGAGTCGCTCTCCCATCTCACCTGAGAGTCGCTCTCCCATCTCACCTGAGAGTCGCTCTCCCATCTCACCTGAGAGTCGCTCTCCCATCTCACCTGAGAGTCGCTCTCCCATCTCACCTGAGAGTCGCTCTCCCATCTCACCTGAGAGTCGCTCTCCCATCTCACCTGAGAGTCGCTCTCCCATCTCACCTGAGAGTCGCTCTCCCATCTCACCTGAGAGTCGCTCTTCCATCTCCCCTGAGATTTGCCCTTTCATCTCACCTGAGAGTCGCTCTTCTATCTAACCTGAGCTCTTCCATCTCCCCTGAGAATCGTCCTTCCCTCTCACGTGAGAATCGCTCTTCCATCTCCCCTGAGATTCGCCCTTTCATCTCAAATGAGAGTCGCTCTCCCATTTCACCTGAGAGTCGCCCGCCCATCTCACCTGGGTTCGCTCTCCCATCTCACCTGAGAGTCGCTTTCCATCTCCCCTGAGATTCGCCCTTCCTTCTCCCCTGAGAATCGTCCTTCGTTCTCTCGAGAGAATCGCTCTTCCATCTCACCTGAGAGTCGCTCTCCCATCTCACCTGAGAACACTCTTAAAACCTCGCATTGCTGATTCCTCATATGGTGGTCATTTTTAGCATTCGAAAAGTTCCGCAGAAGTTTCCTTGCCTTGAACACAGTTTGAAAAAGCACTGAGCCAGCTGGCTTTAATAAACACATTTGGACGGTTTCAGGCTGTGTCTGTCCTAGAAAAACATCCGAGTGGAATTCGTCAGGGTTGGTAGAAGACTGTGGGGGTTGACTGGCCCTCCAACAAGATGGACAGTGTCAGTCTCCTTTGCGTCTGGGGCCTGCTGCTTGAATCTTCACTTTGGGATAACCTTCCGTGGACATGCGAAATGTTGTTTTCGAAAATATCAACAAGAAATAGCAGTCGTTGTTTTTTCTGAAGATAATTCATCCCCTGATAGCGTTTCGTTTGTGTCTGCCTGCGCACCTATCTATCTATCTATCTATCTATCTATCTATCTATCTATCTATCTATCTATCTATCTATCTATCTATCTATCTATCTATCTATCTATCTATCTATCTATCTATCTATCTATCTATCTATCTATCTATCTATCTATTATCTATCTATCCATCTATCCATCTATCCATCTATCTATCTATCTATCTATCTATCTATCTATCTATCTATCTATCTATCTATCTATCTATCTATCTATCTATCTATCTATCTATCTATCCATCTATCTATCTATCTATCGTCTATCTATCTATCTATCTATCTATCTATCTATCTATCTATCTATCTATCTATCTATCTATCTATCTATCCATCTATCTATCTATCTATCGTCTATCTATCTATCTATCTATCTATCTATAAGATAGATACATGTATCTGTATATCCAGTATTTCCAGTCAGTGAGAGCTTATCTATAAGCAAAAAGTTTTTTTGTAAATATATAGTGTTTCCTTAGACTCAAAGCTCTTTGTGGGCTTCCCTTTTTACATGTTATTAGCGCTAAACTGTGTTATTAGCGCTAAACTGATAGCGGGATGAGTTGTTTTACAGCAGTATAATTGTCTGAATGAGTTACACTTGCAATTAAGCGCAGTTATGGAGAGTTACAAAAGCAGAAATTTTGTAGTTTCTTCGCTGCAGATAAACGAGAAATGTGTGGAAACATCGATGCAAAGTCAAGTGATTGGTTTGGATTGGAAAATAGACTTGTGTTTTGAATAAGCGTTTCCCTGAGATGCCAATTGGGCTCAATGAGGAGTTGCTGAGGTGCCAATTGGCTCAATGGGGAGTTGCTGAGGTGCCAATTGGCTCACAATGGAGAGTTGCTGAGATGCCAATTAGCTCAATGGGGAGTTGCTGAGGTGCCAATTGGCTCAATGAGGAGTTGCTGAGGTGCCAATTGGCTCAATGAGGAGTTGCTGAGATGCCAATTGGCTCAATGGGGAGTTGCTAAGGTCCCAATTGGCTCACCATGGGGAGTTGCTGAGGTGCCAATTGGTTCACAATGGGGAGTTGCTGAGGTGCCAATTGGCTCACAATGGGGAGTTGCTAAGGTGCCAATTGGCTCACAATGGGGAGTTGCTGAGGTGCCAATTGGCTCAATGAGGAGTTGCTGAGGTGCCAATTGGCTCAATGAGGAGTTGCTGAGGTGCCAATTGGCTCAATGAGGAGTTGCTGAGGTGCCAATTGGCTCAATGGGGAGTTGCTGAGGTGCCAATTGGCTCAATGGGGAGTAGCTGAGGTGCCAAGGCCTCAAGACCAAGGCCCCAAGACCTGAGATGAAATTCGACACCATGAGGCAGGTGCGGGTGGCAACTAGATGTTAAATCCAAATCGCTGCAAATTCCCACAGGTTTTCCGATTCGAAAAGCTGCTCGTAGGCAGCCTGCCGCCGCAGATCCGCTCCGCCTCGGCCGGGCACTGCTCGGACACTCACGAGCTGCAGATTCGGCTGACAGTTCGCGTCGAAGAGATTCGCCTGCAAGCCAGGCTGGGCGAGGCCGCGTCCGGGATGAAGAGTTGCGAGGTGACGCTGCTTGATGTGGAAGCTGAGGCGAGTGACGCTCTGGGTGAAAATTCTACCCAGTTACTGACTAATTCTCCCCAGTAACTGACTAATTCTCCCCAGTTACTGACTAATTCTCCCCAGTTACTGACTAATTCTCCCCAGTAACTAATCTCTATCCACAGATAATATTCTTTCCCTACCCTAACCCTAACCCTAGCCCTAACCCCTAACCCTAACCCTAGGCCTAACCCCCTAACCCTAGCCCTAACCCTAGCCGCTTCTTCCACAAAAACGCAGGCCGCCCTGCTACTCCGCCTGTGCCCCCGCGGCTTCACCGGCTCGCTTCGCCTGCTCAGCCGGCCGCGAGCCCAAGCGGAAGCGAAGCCACTCGGCGGCTGCTCCATGAGCAGTCAGGAACTCGCGAGCATCTCGCAACTCGCCATTGCGGCGCTGGAGCGAGCCGTGATGTCGCTTACTTTGACTGAAACTGTCGATGCGAAAGTCACGGCTTCTGCTGTCACTCAGACTGGCATTGCTAAGCAACAGCAACAGAAGCAGAGTCTGCAACATCAATCGGATTCACAGCAGCAGGTGAGTCCGTTAAAGGAGTTGGCCACACCTTTCGCAACTGTTTCGACCCATTGACAGTGTCAACTTCCTACAGGGTGAATCTCCATTATCTGTACTGTTAGAAAAAACCCTGTCTACAGAAGAATCGCATTAATCTATAGAAGAATCGCATTAATCTACAGATGAATCGCATTAATCTACAGAAGAATCGCATTAATCTATAGATGAATCGCATTAATCTACAGAAGAATCGCATTAATCTATAGAAGAATCGCATTAATCTACAGATGAATCGCATTAATCTACAGATGAATCGCATTAATCTATAGAAGAATCGCATTAATCTATAGATGAATCGCATTAATCTATAAAAGAATCGCATTAATCTATAGAAGAATCGCATTAATCTATAGAAGAATCGCATTAATCTATAGAAGAATCGCATTAATCTATAGAAGAATCGCATTAATCTATAGAAGAATCGCATTAATCTATAGAAGAATCGCATTAATCTATAGAAAAATCGCTCTAATCTATAGAAGAATCGCATTAATCTATAGAAGAATCGCATTAATCTATAGAAAAATCGCTCTAATCTATAGAAGAATCGCATTAATCTATAGAAGAATCGCATTAATCTATAGAATAATCGCATTAATCTATAGAAGAATCGCATTAATCTATAGAAAAATCGCATTAATCTATAGAATAATCGCATTAATCTATAGAAGAATCGCATTAATCTATAGAAAAATCGCATTAATCTATAGAAGAATCGCATTAATCTATAGAAGAATCGCATTAATCTATAGAAGAATCGCATTAATCTATAGAAGAATCGCATTAATCTATAGAAAAATCGCTCTAATCTATAGAAGAATCGCATTAATCTATAGAAGAATCGCATTGATCTATAGAAGAGTTTCATTAATCGTATTAAGGACCCCTTAAGTGCAGCGGACGCTACAGTGCCGAGACGCCACCATCACCACCATCATCACGGTCGGCAGAAGCAGCAGAGCGGTCAGCAACCGGGCACCCAGCAACCGGGTAGCAACACTCGCCTATTAGTCAAAGTGATCAAAGCCTCAAGCCTGCCGCTGCCGCCACCGGAGCACTCAGACACCGCAGCCGGAGAGGTCCCGGCTCCCTCTACACTGCGTCAGCTAAATGCCTATGCCTGTCTGGAGCTGGACGAACCCTACCAGCGTCACGTGACCGGCAGCGTGTTTGGCTCGGCCAATCCCTACTGGGACCAGCACTACATGTTGTGAGTAATGGCTTATTTAATATCCTCGGGGAGGGGGCTGTGTGGGCACCTTAGCGCATCTTAAGCGACATTGTTGCACAACCGGTGAGAGGCATTGCTGCCTATTCCGCCGACTCCCCTGAGCAGGCACACAAGCGCGCGGATACGTACGCAGTCATACGCACAGGCACACACTCACACAGAAGTGTACAGCGGCCCTAACTTTATTTATCGTTAGGCATGTACACTTCACTGTGCCTTGGGGGTTCAATGTGACTGCACTTGGAATCGAGCCGGGGCCACTGGCACATCAGAGCGTCGCACTAGACCGCTGGGCTGTCCATCAGCTATTATTTTCTTATTTTAAAATATTTTAAATCAATACTACTGATAAAAAGATATGACAGTAGCAGTATTTATTATTCGTGTAGAACCGGTCTGGAAAGATCTTTTAATAAAGTAAATGTCCCATCATTCTGCTAAAGTAATCCTTAAACAGTAGTATAAGTAGTTTTTAATAAAAAAACTCCTTTGTCCGCCGCCGCCAGCGATCTAAACGCAAACTCCAGACGCCTGTCAATGCACGTGTTCGATCGGTCCGGCCGGTTGGACACCCTGCTGGGCTCGGCCAGCATGCGCCTGTCCGAGCTGCCGGAGCTGGGCGCTCGCATCATGCAGCCGCTGCGTCGGCCGTCCCGGACTGAAACGCCGGCGACTGTCGGACCGACGGCCACCCTGACGGCCGAGTTCCTGTTCGTGTGTCCGGCTACTAAAGCCGAGTGGCCACCGATTGGGGCTAGCAGCGATAGTTTAGACGATTCGTCCACTCGGCCGAATGGAGGTAGGTAGAATTTAACTGAGAGGCTTGTACACTTTCTACGCTAAAGGGTCAGCCCTCACGGGTTTGAATCGCACTACAAGCCAGACAGAAGACTGTACATTGGTGGCAGAGATTTCTAAACTGTACACTGGGGGCAGAGGTTTCCAAACTGTACACTGGGGGCAGAGATTTCTAAACTGTACACTGGGGGCAGAGGTTTCCAAACTGTACACTGGGGGCAGAGATTTCTAAACTGTACACTGGGGGCAGAGGTTTCTTAACTGTACACTGGGGGCAGAGATTTCTAAACTGTACACTGGGGGCAGAGGTTTCCAAACTGTACACTGGGGGCAGAGGTTTCTAAACTGTACATTGGAGGCAGACAAGAGACTGTGGTTCACTAGTGCGATCTAGATAAGTGAAGAACTTCAACTATCTCGCTCTATTATTTAATTAGTACATATCGACCGTCAGTTCTATCAGTTTAAAAAAGGCCACTTTCCTTCGCAGGATCCCCAACTGTTCAGTCAGAAAAGACTGTCCGCTTCTCAGAGGCTAAGCTGCAGTCGCAGTGGCAGCCAATCGCTGAGCTTGTTGAGTCCAAGCCAGCTGTAGTCCGGAGCTCCCGTGGGTTCCTTTGTTAATATAATAGCTACCTATAATGGCTTATAATTAATTGATAGTGGGAACGTTTGTTATAACCCAGCACTGAGCAATCAGTACCCAGAAATCAGATTTCTACAACTAACTGAATTTAACTCTGATTTTTAAATGATTATATTACGAGTGCATAGCAGCAATTCTACTTATTCTGGCACCCCTGCTAATCATGCCCTTCCTTTGCAATTTTCGTTATTTATACTTGTATGGAAGATCTATACGGTCCAGTTATTTAGGAGACACAATGATGCGGTCCAGTTATTTAGGAGACACAATGATGCGGTCCAGTTATTTAGGAGACACAATGATGCGGTCCAGTTATTTGGAAGACGCAATGATGCGGTCCAGTTATTTGGAAGACGCAATGATGCGGTCCAGTTATTTAGGAGACACAATGATGCGGTCCAGTTATTTAGGTGACACAATGATGCGGTCCAGTTATTTAGGAGACACAATGATGCGGTCCAGTTATTTAGGAGACACAATGATGCGGTCCAGTTATTTGGAAGACGCAATGATGCGGTCCAGTTATTTAGGACGCACAATGATGCGGTCCAGTTATTTAGGAGACACAATGATGCGGTCCAGTTATTTAGGAGACACAATGATGCGGTCCAGTTATTTAGGTGACACAATGATGCGGTCCAGTTATTTAGGACGCACAATGATGCGGTCCAGTTATTTAGGAGACACAATGATGCGGTCCAGTTATTTAGGAGACACAATGATGCGGTCCAGTTATTTAGAAGACACAATGATGCGGTCCAGTTATTTAGGTGACACAATGATGCGGTCCAGTTATTTAGGAGCCACAATGATGCGGTCCAGTTATTTGGAAGACACAATGATGCGGTCCAGTTATTTGGGAGACACAATGATGCGGTCCAGTTATTTAGGAGACACAATGATGCGGTCCAGTTATTTAGGAGACACAATGATGCGGTCCAGTTATTTGGAAGACGCAATGATGCGGTCCAGTTATTTAGGAGCCACAATGATGCGGTCCAGTTATTTGGAAGACGCAATGATGCGGTCCAGTTATTTAGGCGACACAATGATGCGGTCCAGTTATTTAGAAGACACAATGATGCGGTCCAGTTATTTGGGAGGCACAATGATGCGGTCCAGTTATTTAGGCGACACAATGATGCGGTCCAGTTATTTAGAAGACACAATGATGCGGTCCAGTTATTTGGAAGACGCAATGATGCGGTCCAGTTATTTAGGCGACACAATGATGCGGTCCAGTTATTTAGAAGACACAATGATGCGGTCCAGTTATTTGGGAGGCACAATGATGCGGTCCAGTTATTTAGGAGACACAATGATGCGGTCCAGTTATTTAGGAGACACAATGATGCGGTCCAGTTATTTAGGAGACACAATGATGCGGTCCAGTTATTTAGGAGACACAATGATGCGGTCCAGTTATTTAGGAGACACAATGATGCGGTCCAGTTTTTAGGAGACACAATGATGCGGTCCAGTTATTTAGGTGACACAATGATGCGGTCCAGTTATTTAGAAGACACAATGATGCGGTCCAGTTATTTAGGTGACACAATGATGCGGTCCAGTTATTTAGGAGACACAATGATGCGGTCCAGTTATTTAGGAGACACAATGATGCGGTCCAGTTATTTAGGAGACACAATGATGCGGTCCAGTTATTTAGGAGGCACAATGATGCGGTCCAGCTATTTAGGAGGCACAATGATTCGGTCCAGTTATTTAGGCGACACAATGATGCGGTCCAGTTATTTAGGTGACACAATGATGCGGTCCAGTTATTTAGAAGACACAATGATGCGGTCCAGTTATTTAGGAGGCACAATGATGCGGTCCAGTTATTTAGGAGGCACAATGATGCGGTCCAGTTATTTAGGTGACACAATGATGCGGTCCAGTTATTTAGAAGACACAATGATGCGGTCCAGTTATTTAGGAGACACAATGATGCGGTCCAGTTATTTAGGTGACACAATGATGCGGTCCAGTTATTTAGGAGACACAATGATGCGGTCCAGTTATTTAGGAGACACAATGATGCGGTCCAGTTATTTAGGCGACACAATGATGCGGTCCAGTTATTTAGGAGACACAATGATGCGGTCCAGTTATTTGGAAGACGCAATGATGCGGTCCAGTTATTTAGGAGACACAATGATGCGGTCCAGTTTTTTGGGAGACAATGATGCGGTCCAGTTATTTAGAAGACACAATGATGCGGTCCAGTTATTTAGGAGGCACAATGCATGGTGCTATCCAGCTATTTAGGAGGCACAATGATGCGGTCCAGTTATTTAGGAGACACAATGATGCGGTCCAGTTATTTAGGTGACACAATGATGCGGTCCAGTTATTTAGGAGGCACAATGATGCGGTCCAGTTATTTAGGCGACACAATGATGCGGTCCAGTTATTTAGGAGACACAATGATGCGGTCCAGTTATTTGGGAGGCACAATGATGCGGTCCAGTTATTTAGGTGACACAATGATGCGGTCCAGTTATTTAGGCGACACAATGATGCGGTCCAGTTATTTAGGCGACACAATGATGCGGTCCAGTTATTTGGGAGACACAATGATGCGGTCCAGTTTTTTGGGAGACAATGATGCGGTCCAGTTATTTAGAAGACACAATGATGCGGTCCAGTTATTTAGGAGGCACAATGCATGGTGCTATCCAGCTATTTAGGAGGCACAATGATGCGGTCCAGTTATTTAGGAGACACAATGATGCGGTCCAGTTATTTAGAAGACACAATGATGCGGTCCAGTTATTTAGGAGGCACAATGATGCGGTCCAGTTATTTGGGAGACAATGATGCGGCCCAGTTATTTAGAAGACACAATGATGCGGTCCAGTTATTTAGGAGGCACAATGCATGGTGCTATCCAGCTATTTAGGAGGCACAATGATGCGGTCCAGTTATTTAGGAGACACAATGATGCGGTTCAGTTATTTAGGAGACGCAATGATGTGGTTTAGTTATTTTAGGAGACACAATGATGCGGTCCAGTTATTTAGGTTAGGAGGCACAGCAATGCAACGATAATTTATGAAATTCGATGTATGCACTAAACCCTTCTCATTATGGCCGAAACGCTAAATATTGGTCGCATGTCATTTGAGCTTTAAAACGCGGAATGCCACCCATATTAAGCATCGATTAACTTTGCTATTATAGAATACATAGCAATCTGTTAAACCGATTTCTGCTGGAATCAGTGATGTTAAATATTAATTCCCGCCTTCAGACGCCTCGCTGTCCCGCACCCTTGGCGACCTTGCCGCCAGCGAGAGGGAAAATCGAAGTTCCGCCCCAGTTCGTTGTCATAGCAACCGAGAAGTGGATCGCGACAAAGATACTGGCAACGGCGGTAAGTGAAAAGGGATTTGATTGACAATAAGATTTACAATTTAGAAACTAGTTATAAAAACTTCTCTCATTTTTCCTACTGTTAGTAGAGTAAATTGCGTGTAACAATTTTTATCACTATATTCTTGCCTCTGACTTCATATGCCAGTAGTAGAATTAATTAGTTGCTAAGTCAATAAATCAATCCAACTGACTGCGATGCCGTTGTCAAGGCAACAGCCAAGACAGATGCTGCACCTCTGAGACAGCCGATGCTCCCCTGTACATCACTGTTGAAACTCTGATTGTGCCAGAGCGCTGGGCAAACAAACTCAATCAGAAGCAGTTAGCGGCTTGTGTAAGATCTGATGGATTGCTTTGCATTGGCAGCCCCCAAGCGCATGCCTGCTTGCTGTGTTTCTTTGGAAACCTGCCTATTGCTGCTTTTTTATATAACAATGCAAATTATTGACTTCTGTGAAAGGATTTTGTTCTGCTGAGATCCAAGTTTCCAAGTTTTATAATTCAGCATTATTTTGGATAAGTGCATTTTGCTTTTATAGTCTCTGAAAGCAGAGTTATGAAATATGACTATTTATCAAGCGCGACTTAAGTAGGACGCGAAACTGTTTCTTAGAAAGTCATACCGTTTCAATTTTAGTGTTGGGCATTGTTTTTGAAAATCTTAACCATATATATAAAATCCTGGATAGCGCCCCTCGGAATGGCGCCCCTCGTAATGGCGCCCTCGGAATGGCGCCCTTGGGAATGGCGCCCCTGGGAATGGCGCCCCTGGGAATGGCACCCCTGGGAATGGCGCCCCTGGGAATGGCGCCCCTGGGAATGGCGCCCCTGGGAATGGCGCCCCTGGGAATGGCGCCCCTGGGAATGGCGCCCCTCGGAATCGCGCCCCTTGGAATGACGCTTTTGGGAATAACACCCCTTGGAATGACGCCCCTAAACGGTGCCCCTGAGATGGCGGCCCTGGGAATGGCGGTCCTGGGAATGGCGGTCCTGGGAATGGCGGCCCTGGGAATGGCGGCCCTGGAAATGGCGGCCCTGGGAATGGCGGCCCTGGAAATGGCGGCCCTGGGAATGGCGGCCCTGGGAATGGCGGCCCTGGGAATGGCGGCCCTGGGAATGGCGGCCCTGGGAATGGCGGCCCTATTCTACAACATTTTTAGTCATGAACTGTCTTGATAACTGCAATCATCAGCATTCAGCGTTAGAAAGCTCAAAACTTCTTAAAAGAAAAACTTATTTTATAGGAGAAACCTAGAAAAATGAAGATAATGAAAATCCATATTTCTACTTAAATCGCCCCTGGTATTTGTGTAAGAGCAAATTAATAATTATCCCAGAAACAATTACAACCCAGTCTATCCGGGTTAAAATCAGTGTTTAGTTAAGAAAATTCATTTCAACTCATTTTGAATTTGTTTAAATTATCGGTTATATTAATACCTGCAGATATTATCCTACACGGGTCTATGAACTCGGCAACATTGCCAATTAATTATGATGCGGCCTTATGTTAGAATATTTTCAAAGGATTTAAAATTGCTACTTAAATAATGCTTTCAAATGTCTCAAACCCGTTCGTTGCATGCCGAGCTTATTGCGTGATTAAACGCTGACTTTGCCTACTAATAGTAACATGCATAACACTGCGAATTGATGACTTCAGCTGCTCGAACTCAGCTCGCTCCCAGAGAGCACTGGTCCACTGACGCTTTGGTGAGAGGCACTGGCTGATTGGCACCGCATAAGACTGGCTGTCTGCCCTGTCTCAGGGCCCACCCTGCCGTCATCTCAACTGCTTCCCTCCCCTCTCCGTCTCTTATCCATCGTCCCATTCTCCCTCTCTCTCCCTCTCACTCCATTCTCCCTCTCACTCCATTCTCCCTCTCTCTCCCTCTCACTCCATTCTCCCTCTCACTCCATTCTCCCTCTCTCTCCCTCTCACTCCATTCTCCCTCTCACTCCATTCTCCCTCTCTCTCCCTCTCACTCCATTCTCCCTCTCTCTCCCTCTCACTCCATTCTCCCTCTCTCTCCCTCTCACTCCATTCTCCCTCTCACTCCATTCTCCCTCTCTCTCCCTCTCACTCCATTCTTCCTCTCTCTCCCTCTCACTCCATTCTCTCTCTCTCTCCCTCTCACTCCATTCTCCCTCTCTCTCTCTCCCTCTCACTCCATTCTCCCTCTCTCTCCCTCTCACTCCATTCTCCCTCTCTCTCCCTCTCACTCCATTCTCCCTCTCTCTCCCTCTCACTCCATTCTCCCTCTCTCTCCCTCTCACTCCATTCTCCCTCTCTCTCCCTCTCACTCCATTCTCCCTTTCACCCCATATTCTCACCCCATTCTCCTTCTCACCCCTTCACCATCTCACCCCCTTCTCCCTCTCACCCCCTTCTCCCTCTCACCCCCTTCTCCCTCTCACCCCCTTCTCCCTCTCACCCCTTCTCCCTCTCACCCCCTTCTCCCTCTCACCCCCTTCTCCCTCTCACCCCCTTCTCCCTCTCACCCCTTCTCCCTCTCACCCCCATCTCCCTCTCACCCCCTTCTCCCTCTCACCCCCTTCTCCCTCTCACCCCCTTCTCCCTCTCACCCCCATCTCCCTCTCACCCCCTTCTCCCTCTCACCCCCTTCTCCCTCTCACCCCCTTCTCCCTCTCACCCCTTCTCCCTCTCACCCCCTTCTCCCTCTCACCCCCTTCTCCCTCTCATCCCATTATTACTCTTAGAAACTCCCTCAGCCTTTTCTCCCTTTTCAAGCCCTACAAGTAAAAAAAGTATGCACCAGCTTATAATGCAAGCATGGTCTGGGTGTGTTCAGAGCTTTGATTTTTTGTATCGCAAATATTATTTATCAGTTTTTGTAATAAATTATCATTTACGCTTTGTACTACTTAGTACGAGTATAAGCTTTGAAGAGGCGATTTTGCGCGCATGCGATCCGATCTTTATTGGGGAACTAATTGTAAAATTATAGTTTATAAGAGTATTATTCCCCTAGATCTGTGTGCGTACTATTTGTTGTTGGTATAGAGTCAAGTATTTTTTTCTGACGTTAAAATGATTGATTCATCAGATTTATTTTTTCAAATTGAATCCGTTGCTACTACTGCTATTAGTATTAATATTATGTTTATTTAATTTCATATTTTAGGCTACCGAGGATTCTTCCGCGGTCGCCAAGCCAAAGGGTGAGTTTCCTTTTGTTTCAGCCTGCTGCTGCGCACTCAGTGACACCTGAGTGACACCTGAATTAGGTCACCTTCATCACTAATCTCGACTTCATCCTCAACTCTCCAGCCAAGCCTGCCGGCAGGTCGCACAGTTTCGCGAGTCGCCTGCGCCGCGCCATCATCGGCGGCGGCAGACGGCCGGTCAGCACAGACCGAGGCGGCGGCGGCGGCGGTGAACTTCCGGCCACTTCCGGTTTGCCGAGCAAACAGCAGCCGGATGTTGGCGGTCGCGTCAGCGGCGGTGGCGGCCTCAGCGGCAGCCTTCGGAGGCTGTTGAGCGGTCGCGGACTTCGCGGGCACAAGCGGCGGCTGAGGCCTCAGGACCAGACTGGTGAGCTTGGAGCTGTCTGTCTGTCTGTCTGTCTGTCTGTCTGTCTGTCTGTCTGTCTGTCTGTCTGTCTGTCTGTCTGTGTCTGTCCGTCTGTCTGTCTGTCTGTCTGTCTGTCTGTCTGTCTGTCTGTCTGTCTGTCTGTGTCTGTCTGTCTGTCTGTCTGTCTGTCTGTCTGTCTGTCTGTGTCTGTCTGTCTGTCTGTCTGTCTGTCTGTCTGTCTGTCTGTCTGTCTGTCTGTCTGTCTGTCTGCCTTCTTGTCTGTCTGTCTGTCTGTCTGCCTTCTTGTCTGTCTGTCTGTCTGTCTGTCTGTCTGTCTGTCTGTCTGTCTGTCTGTCTGTCTGTCTGTCTGTCTGTCTGTCTGTCTGTCTGTCTGTCTGTCTGTCTGTCTGTCTGTCTGCCTTCTTGTCTGTCTGTCTGTCTGTCGTTCTGTGTCATATTTGGAGTTAAATTTCCCAGAATTTTCAAATCGACTTCCAGCCAAGAGTTCAAATCCGGTATCCGACCGCAGCGGCTGGAACAGCGAAGAGATTCTGTGACTTGTGAGGCTTCAAAACATTCCGGAATTAAATAAATAAAATATCAGATATATAATTTTTTTGAGTAGCAGCTGATTTCAAATGTTCGAAATGGATAATTAATTTGTTAGCCGCAGTTGCATTATATCAAAAAGCCGATGTCTCTCTTCTTCTCCTCTATCTTTATTTCTATTGAGGACTTTCGATTAAAATTTTTCGATTTCCTGCTTTTAGAAGCAATTTTAGTTAAGAAAAATTTTACTAGAGGAGTTTTTCACAAATTTAGTTTGTTATTCTGCACTCATTATCGTGCTGATTTTTTCATATATATAATTCTATTTAGTAAGGTATATGCGCACTAGTCTACTTATTGATTGCCTGGTCAGTAGTGTGAATTTTGCGAGTATTCCGCTTAAAAATCATTAACGAAATATATAGATTAAATTTTAAGCACTGCTTTGTTATCTAACTCAGTCTATAAGTGTCAATTTGTGATTTTTAGTTAGTATCCCTTTGATTTGGTTGTTTTAATTTATATTGCCAACTCTGGGTAGAGATTTGCACGCTCATTGTTAACATTTTTGCGCGTTTTTTGTTATATCAGATTTTTCGCTGTCTGTATTTTAAAAGTTATTGCAGTATGTTTTGTTCCTAGGCAGTCTAGGATTTTTTATCTGATTGTTGTCATCGAGTTATGAGCAGCTTTATCGGCGTTAAATATTGTTTTTACACATCCGGTTAATTGCAGAAAGCAAATATATTTGATACCTATTCTGTGTAAGACTTTTTTGACTGACCATTTTGATAGCAAGGTGGTCCCTGCTGTAGAGGGACATGACAGAGGTGGTCATTTCTGTAGAGGGACATGACAGAGGTGGTCATTTCTGTAGAGGGACATGACAGAGGTGGTCATTTCTGTAGAGGGACATGACAGAGGAGGTCATTTCTGTAGAGGGACATGACAGAGGAGGTCATTGCTGTAGAGGGACATGACAGAGGTGGTCCCTGCTGTAGAGGGACATGACAGAGGTGGTCCCTGCTGTAGAGGGACATGACAGAGGTGGTCCCTGCTGTAGAGGGACATGACAGAGGTGGTCCCTGCTGTAGAGGGACATGACAGAGGTGGTCCCTGCTGTAGAGGGACATGACAGAGGTGGTCCCTGCTGTAGAGGGACATGACAGAGGTGGTCCCTGCTGTAGAGGGACATGACAGAGGTGGTCCCTGCTGTAGAGGGACATTATAAATTCAGTTTTTTAGCGGCACGGTGCTTGTATTTAACTGTTAAAATAAATATTTTTTACAACTAAAATACCGCCAGCATGCCGGAAGTCCCGGTCAGTGCATTGAACCAGCGCGCAGACAATCTGGCATGCGATGTCCGGTGCCACGCGACTCATGCTGCTGGAGTACCAACCGGTTCAACAGCTAAAGCAGCAGCCACCGGCTCTGCCTTCAGCGTCCCGGAAGCAGGCGGATTTGACGCTGCAGAGAGCCGTCACTTCTTACACTCTGGCTCTGCCTGGACAGTTGAAGCAGAGACAGCCGCAGCCACAACCGCCAACGCGGCCTTCTGTACCGACGCTGCCCCGAAGGTCCACGAAGACGCCTTGTCCAGCGCCGGAGCCGTCTCGACCTGGCGCAGTCTCGACAACATCGAAGTCTCTGCTGATGCGACAGCAGACATCGAACGACTTGTTTAAATTGACATCGTCTCGAATGCGACGCTCGACCGCTGCCGCTCGAGTGGCGCCTGGCTACTGGGCGATGGACTCGGCAGGCGCTTGGGAGGCCGAGGAGCGGGCGCAGCAGAGGCGACGGGTTGGTGCAGGGCGCTTCACAGCGGTTGTGCTGGATGATGGCTAGCGGTGATGCTGGATGGAGCAGGATTAGAAAGTTTATGATTTCAGATCGTACTGGATGATTACAAGGGATACAAGATGGTTTCAGTTGATTCTGAGTAGCTCCAAGTGATGCAGTATGATGCCAGATGGTACTAGATGATGTCAGATGGTGCTAGATGATGCCAGATGTACTAGATGATACTAGATGATGTCAGATGGTGCTAGATGATGCCAGATGATACTAGATGATGTCAGATGGTACTAGATGATGCCAGATGATGTCAGATGGTACTAGATGATGTCAGATGGTGCTAGATGATGCCAGATGGTACTAGATGATGTCAGATGGTGCTAGATGATGCCAGATGATACTAGATGATGTCAGATGGTGCTAGATGATGCCAGATGATACTAGATGATGTCAGATGGTGCTAGATGATGCCAGATGATGTCAGATGGTACTAGATGATGTCAGATGGTACTAGATGATGTCAGATGGTGCTAGATGATGCCAGATGGTACTAGATGATGTCAGATGGTACTAGATGATGCCAGATAATACTAGATGATGCCAGATGGTACTAGATGATGCCAGATGATGCCAGATGGTACTAGATGATGTCAGATGGTTCTAGATGATGCCAGATGATGTCAGATGGTACTAGATGATGTCAGATGGTGCTAGATGATGCCAGATGATACTAGATGATGTCAGATGGTACAAGATGATGCCAGATGGTACTAGATGATACCAGATGATACTAGATGATGCCAGATGATACTAGATGATGCCAGATGATACTAGATGATGCCAGATGGTACTAGATGATTGCAGATGATACTAGATGATGTCAGATGATACTAGATGATGCCAGATGGTACTAGATGATGCCAGATGATACTAGATGATGTCAGATGGTACTAGATGATGTCAGATGGTACTAGATGATGTCAGATGATACTAGATGATGCCAGATGATACAAGATGATGCCAGATGATACTAGATGATGCCAGATGGTACTAAATGATGCGAGATGGTACTAGATGATGCCACATGATTCTGGCCTGTTTCCAGTTGCTGTTTACAAATTATGGCTGATGATGCCAAGCACAGCAGGCTCCAACCTGATGCATTTCACCTTGAGGCTGTCACCTATTTCTAATCGCAAACTTTAGATCTACGCGCTGAACAAGCTGATGACGGAATTGGAGGAGGAGAAT
Organism: Macrostomum lignano; assembly: GCA_002269645.1. Classification (NCBI taxonomy): domain Eukaryota; kingdom Metazoa; phylum Platyhelminthes; family Macrostomidae; genus Macrostomum; species Macrostomum lignano. The sequence goes on along the minus strand of NIVC01000873.1, from coordinate 126,459 downwards.
TACTTGGCGTTCAAGTCATCTCAACAGCGTGCTGGTTGAGCTCAGTTTCTTGAGCAGCTTGCGAGGATGCAGAGCTTCTGATTTGTTTTCAATGAAATCAATCAATTTTTCTGTCAAATTTTGTATCCCTTTTCTTGCGAATCTCGCGGTTTCTTTTTACCTTTCCTGACTTTTTTATTGATATAAACTTGCTCATCAATTTTTTCTTTCTCTGTCTAAGCATTTTCTGCTAAAATCTTTAAAGAGCCACAGCTGCAGTGTATCTATGGCTATATACGCTCCAGTTACGCGTGATAATTTTTCGAAATTGAAATCAAATAAACAACTATTTTTGGACATAGTTTTTCACCCGAATTTCTTACAAATTAACTTCGATGCTATCTAAAGGAAGTTGAACTTTACTTACAATGTTTTATTTATATCGAATAAAAAGTGTCGCGAGACTTTTAAGTACAAAAGCGAAATTTTGCTTTGAAATTGTAGCGCTGTAGCAGACTTGTTTCTGAAGCCATGGAGATTTCATTTGGAGCAATATTTTAGTTGAATTTTCTACAGAAAAACACAAACTGGAAATGGTTACTACACAAGTCGAACAGCCTACTTGAAAAAAAGGAATCATTAAATTATGATATGCTAAATCGGGTAAAAATGTGCGAACACACTAAATTTCTCCCGTCACCAGCGAATCTTTCAGCCCGAATTGTCTATGGCAATTTCGGCCTCCGAGCGAGCTCAATAATGTACTGCGCGCATTATGGCTATCAGTGCACAATGCAGTTCTTCAGCAGGCCACCCGTCTGTCCGCCACGAGCGTCGCTTCCGCCACTTCCGGTCGACCTGTCGGCGCCGCGGCGCCGCTTCCTGTTGCGCTGTCGCTGGCGCCGGCGACGTCGGCGTCGCTCCTCGCGCTGCTTCCTGCTCAGCCGTTTCCTGCCGCGACGATCCCGGCGACTGCCATGGCCGCTGCCAGCCATCGCGGCACCCGCTGAGTCTGCCTGCATCTGCGGCTGCCGCTCCGGCTCCCCGTCCGCTGCGTTCAAGTCCACCTGAGAGGATAAAGGGACAGTCAATGAGTCACCGTGGATTTCATTGGAAGGCCATCGCTGTTATCCTGGAACCACCGGAAGAGAATCAGTGGATTCCACATCCTGGAATCACCGGAAGAGAATCAGTGAATTCCACATTCTTGAACCACCGGAAGAGAATCAGTGGATTCCACATCATGGAATCACCGGAAGAGAATCAGTGGATTCAACATCCTGGAATCACCGGAAGAGAATCAGTGGATTCCACATTCTGGAACCACCGGAAGAGAATCAGTGGATTCCACATCATGGAACCACCGGAAGAGAATCAGTGGATTCCACATCATGGAATCACCTGAAGAGAATCAGTGGATTCCACATCCTGGAATCACCGGAAGAGAGTCAGTGGATTCCACATTCTGGAACCACCGGAAGAGAATCAGTGGATTCCACATCATGGAACCACCGGAAGAGAATCAGTGGATTCCACATCATGGAATCACCTGAAGAGAATCAGTGGATTCCGCATCCTGGAATCACCGGAAGAGAATCAGTGGATTCCACATTCTGGAACCACCGGAAGAGAATCAGTGGATTCCACATCATGGAACCACCGGAAGAGAATCAGTGGATTCAACATCCTGGAATCACCGGAAGAGAATCAGTGGATTCCACATCATGGAACCACCGGAAGAGAATCAGTGGATTCAACATCATGGAACCACCGGAAGAGAATCAGTGGATTCCACATCATGGAACCACCGGAAGAGAATCAGTGGATTCCACATCATGTAATCACCGGAAGAGAATCAGTGGACATCCTGGAAGCACCAAGAGTTAATCAACATGCCCATGAATCCACAGGTGCACAAAGATGCCAAATCTTCATCACTCACCCCGAGGCTTCTGGCCTGTTGCACAACAGCTGAGATGCACTGCTTGAGGCACTCGTGGCAGAACTCCTGCAAAGTAGCGCATTGTGTAGGATTCAAGTTAGAAAATTAGCACATATCGGCACGGCAGAAAGAGTTCAAATCTCAATCACGCACCTTCTTCTCCGAGTAGACGTAAACAAGCCGGTCGCATTTGGCGATGCACTCCTTGCGGCATACCAGGAATGCCCTCAGCTTGCCTAAAATGTTAATGTTTATGGTACTTTTCACGTCATGTTCTGTACGCTAATCTCAACCAGGTCACGTAGCTTGTATAAATTTTAGAAAACGCATCAAAAACTGATGTAGTTCGTAGCTCGTAGATCGTGGCTAATTTAATTCGGGTTGAGTTGAGTTCTTGCGGTTTATTTTTGTCAAAATTTTTGTTGTGGAACTGTAACCGAAACATCAATTTGGAGCGTTTTACAATTCAGTCGTTACAAATTGTATCATTTTTGTTCGAATTTCGCTGCTCCATCTCAGCTGATCAAAGCTGTTTCAGTCTCATTCTCAGGTAGAAAATGTTGGTTTTGAGCAGGCTGAAGTCTCTCTTGATCGTGGCCAGGTCCAAGACAACAATGCAAGTGAAGAATAGAATAACAATGGTGATGGCCACCATGCCGGTTTGCCAGGCTGCCGTGGCTTCCGTTGTTGGCGGCACGTACTGCTTCTGCCTGCCAAGGAGCTGGATAGCGGCCGTCTTCTCTGCGCGCGGGTGGGAGTGGTAGTTTGTGATCAGGCTATGTAATCATCAGGCCAATCGCTTAATACCTTTGTGGTCTCAACCAAGTTCATCATGACGGCTCACTCTCTACTCTCAGAACATAGAAAATGGTGCTTCACCTTTCTCTACCCTCCCTCTGACAATACATCCCTCAATTCGGGGTGCGGGTGGAATAGCTCAGTGGTAACGCGTTTTGAATCACTGTGATCAAACATGGTGACTTCAGGTACGAGTACAGTGATCAGACACGGCGAACAGGTAACAGTAGACAAGTACAGTGATCAGACACGGCGAACAGGTAACAGTAGACAAGTACAGTGATCAGACACGGCGAACAGGTAACAGTAGACAAGTACAGTGATCAGACACGGCGAACAGGTAACAGTAGACAAGTACAGTGATCAGACACGGCGAACAGGTAACAGTAGACAGGTACAGTGATCAGACACGGCGAACAGGTAACAGTAGACAAGTACAGTGATCAGACACGGCGAACAGGTAACAGTAGACAAGTACAGTGATCAGACACGGCGAACAGGAAACAGTAGACAAGTACAGTGATCAGACACGGCGAACAGGTAACAGTAGACAAGTACAGTGATCAGACACGGCGAACAGGTAACAGTAGACAAGTACAGTGATCAGACACGGCGAACAGGTAACAGTAGACAAGTACAGTGATCAGACACGGCGAACAGGTAACAGTAGACAAGTACAGTGATCAGACACGGCGAACAGGTAACAGTAGACAAGTACAGTGATCAGACACGGCGAACAGGTAACAGTAGACAAGTACAGTGATCAGACACGGCGAACAGGTAACAGTAGACAAGTACAGTGATCAGACACGGCGAACAGGTAACAGTAGACAAGTACAGTGATCAGACACGGCGAACAGGTAACAGTAGACAAGTACAGTGATCAGACACGGCGAACAGGTAACAGTAGACAAGTACAGTGATCAGACACGGTGAACAGGAAACAGTAGACAAGTACAGTGATCAGACACGGCGAACAGGTAACAGTAGACAGGTACAGTGATCAGACACGGCGAACCGGTAACAGTAGACAAGTACAGTGATCAGACACGGCGAACAGGTAACAGTAGACAAGTACAGTGATCAGACACGGCGAACAGGTAACAGTAGACAAGTACAGTGATCAGACACGGCGAACAGGTAACAGTAGACAAGTACAGTGATCAGACACGGCGAACAGGTAACAGTAGACAAGTACAGTGATCAGACACGGCGAACAGGTAACAGTAGACAAGTACAGTGATCAGACACGGCGAACAGGTAACAGTAGACAAGTACAGTGATCAGACACGGCGAACAGGTAACAGTAGACAAGTACAGTGATCAGACACGGCGAACAGGAAACAGTAGACAAGTACAGTGATCAGACACGGCGAACAGGTAACAGTAGACAAGTACAGTGATCAGACACGGCGAACAGGTAACAGTAGACAAGTACAGTGATCAGACACGGCGAACAGGTAACAGTAGACAAGTACAGTGATCAGACACGGCGAACAGGTAACAGTAGACAAGTACAGTGATCAGACACGGCGAACAGGTAACAGTAGACAAGTACAGTGATCAGACACGGCGAACAGGTAACAGTAGACAAGTACAGTGATCAGACACGGCGAACAGGTAACAGTAGACAAGTACAGTGATCAGACACGGTGAACAGGTAACAGTAGACAAGTACAGTGATCAGACACGGTGAACAGGAAACAGTAGACAAGTACAGTGATCAGACACGGCGAACAGGTAACAGTAGACAAGTACAGTGATCAGACACGGCGAACAGGTAACAGTAGACAAGTACAGTGATCAGACACGGCGAACAGGTAACAGTAGACAAGTACAGTGATCAGACACGGTGAACAGGAAACAGTAGACAAGTACAGTGATCAGACACGGCGAACAGGTAACAGTAGACAAGTACAGTGATCAGACACGGTGAACAGGAAACAGTAGACAAGTACAGTGATCAGACACGGCGAACAGGTAACAGTAGACAAGTACAGTGATCAGACACGGTGAACAGGTAACAGTAGACAAGTACAGTGATCAGACACGGTGAACAGGTAACAGTAGACAGGTACAGTGATCAGACACGGTGAACAGGTAACAGTAGACAAGTACAGTGATCAGACACGGCGAACAGGTAACAGTAGACAAGTACAGTGATCAGACACGGTGAACAGGAAACAGTAGACAAGTACAGTGATCAGACACGGCGAACAGGTAACAGTAGACAAGTACAGTGATCAGACACGGTGAACAGGAAACAGTAGACAAGTACAGTGATCAGACACGGCGAACAGGTAACAGTAGACAAGTACAGTGATCAGACACGGTGAACAGGTAACAGTAGACAGGTACAGTGATCAGACACGGCGAACCGGTAACAGTAGACAAGTACAGTGATCAGACACGGCGAACAGGTAACAGTAGACAAGTACAGTGATCAGACACGGCGAACAGGTAACAGTAGACAAGTACAGTGATCAGACACGGCGAACAGGTAACAGTAGACAAGTACAGTGATCAGACACGGTGAACAGGTAACAGTAGACAGGTACAGTGATCAGACACGGTGAACAGGTAACAGTAGACAGGTACAGTGATCAGACACGGTGAACAGGAAACAGTAGATAGGTACAGTGATCAGACACGGTGAACAGGAAACAGTAGACAGGTACAGTGATCAGACACGGCGAACCGGTAACAGTAGACAAGTACAGTGATCAGACACGGTGAACAGGAAACAGTAGACAGGTACAGTGATCAGACACGGCGAACCGGTAACAGTAGACAAGTACAGTGATCAGACACGGTGAACAGGTAACAGTAGACAAGTACAGTGATCAGACACGGCGAACAGGTAACAGTAGACAGGTACAGTGATCAGACACGGTGAACAGGTAACAGTAGACAGGTACAGTGATCAGACACGGTGAACAGGAAACAGTAGACAGGTACAGTGATCAGACACGGTGAACAGGAAACAGTAGACAGGTACAGTGATCAGACATGGTGAACAGGTAACAGTAGACAGGTACAGTGATCAGACACGGTGAACAGGTAACAGTAGACAGGTACAGTGATCAGACACGGTGAACAGGAAACAGTAGATAGGTACAGTGATCAGACACGGTGAACAGGAAACAGTAGACAGGTACAGTGATCAGACACGGTGAACAGGTAACAGTAGACAGGTACAGTGATCAGACACGGTGAACAGGCCCGGTACTCAAACACTGTGCTCAGGCGCACCCTCAGTCCCTCCGCCAAACTCCGCAGGGCCCTGAGCCCTGAGCATGTCCGGCAAAGAATCGGACAATCGCTCCGTGTACTTACTAGAAACGATAGCTCGATTTTCTCATACAGCAAATTTTATACTTACAGTTGCTCAAGGACACTTACCGATGCACATGCCAATAGTCTGGTTCCACTTGCCAGTCTTGGAGCAGGTGATGGTCATCTGTGCGAGGTTCAGCACCAGGTTGACTTTATCAGTGCCAGATTGTACAAACAGTCGGTCAGACGGGCAAGTCACGGAAATGTAACTGCCGTAGAGCAGGGAGCCCTGCGAGCTGATCTGATACCGGGTCATGTTGCTCAGCACATTGGTTCTCGCGTCGTAGATCACAATGCCCTCACTGATATGATAGCTCACTAGTAGGTCAACCACTGAGCCGCCCTCTTCCATGAGGTGGAACAGGTCAACCAGGTTGCACACAACCTCTGTTAGTGGGTGGGTAGAGCGTAGCAAGTGATCAGTATTGCGTTAGAATCACGGAATGCGGCTTTTTGGGTTGATCTTCTGACCGCCAACTTACACTTCCCCTTGGAACCCTATTTTATGCATGCTAGCTCGTAAATGAGGCCTCTATTATTCGAACGTCTCTTGTTCTCCGTTGCTTCTTCTCTTTTTCTTTCTGATAAAGTGATCAGACACAGTACGTGGACAGGTACCGTGATCAGACATGGTAAGCAGGTCGTGATTAGACACGGTGAACAAATCGTGATTAGACACGGTGAACAGGTCGTGATTAGACACGGTGAACAGGTCGTGATTAGACACGGTGAACAGGTACCGTGATCAGACATGGTAAGCAGGTCGTGATTAGACACGGTGAACAAATCGTGATTAGACACGGTGAACAGGTCGTGATTAGACGCGGTGAACAGGTCGTGATTAGACGCGGTGAACAGGTCGTGATTAGACACGTTGAACAGATAATGATCGGACACAGTGAACAGGTACACAAGCAGGCCATCACAAGCAATCAGCTGAGTTGCAAACTCACCAATACAGCGAATGTTCTGAATAACGCCGTCAGTGCTGAAGGTGCCTCGGACACCAACCCAACTGGCCGTGGTGCTGCTGTCATTCTCGGCCAGACAGGCCAGCTGTCGCTCATACTTCTGATCCTGGAAGAACTGACCGACCGAGTTGCAGGTGATGTAAACCTCGGACGAGTAGGTTGAGAATCGATTCACTTCCAGATTGGAGAACCATCGGTTCAGCTCGTGGTTGTAGGCCTTGGCCGGGTGCACTCCGCTGTAGTTGGCTAGCACCGTGCGAATGTCCAGGCACTTGATCGGAGCGCACACGCTAGAGCTGGACGGCATCCAGATGCCCAGCCACGACAGGCTCGGGTCCTGGTAGCACGCGACCCTAGCCACCTTGGAGCTGGGATCCATGGATGACACGTAGCCGTGTTTGCACGTAACGTTGAAGCCTTCGCCGAACTTGTAGCCGCTCTTGACTAGGGCTTCGCTAAACGGCAGCGCGTTGTCGATGCCCAGCTCGGCCAGAGGCTGAGTGTCGCAGCCCGCCACTTGAGTAGGGAAGGATACAAACGAGAAAGTATAGAATCCCATGCACGATCTGTGGTTGTGCCCATCATTCGACCTGTCCTTTGGGATCGCGGAGGGAGAGTCCTAGAGCGGGGATGTCTCGAAATTTTAATTCTCTTATGGTCCGACAAGTTTTAGTTTGTCTGGAGCTCTACTCCCGGGCTCCATCCCGCTGCATTGGCCGTCACCCCTTTAAGCATTTAGAGACGTCCGACTGTTTAAAAGACTTCCAGATAATATTCGAGTGTGTGGGCTTTCTGACCTAAATGATGTCATCTGCTTCAGCTTGTGCTTGCTTTAGTTAAATAAAGCTAATTACACAACATATCGGCAATTGAAAACTCACGGAGACAAGACTCAATGGTGCCCTGCACCCAAACTGGAGACACCAGCTCGGGATCCTCACTGTTCATCGAGTCGGTGCAAGTGACGCCGTTCGGCACGGACGTCGAAGTGCTCTCCGGGGACTGCGTGGTCGTCCCCAGCTGCTGTCCAGTGTACACAGCAGCCTCCATGGCCGAGCGGCGGTAGTAGCCTTTTCGACAGGCGGCCACCGTGGCCTCGCCGATGTGGACAGCCTTGGCCGGCAGGTCCATCGACTCGGGATTGTAGCCGGCGAGGTCGCTCAGGCTGCAGCGTTTGGCTGCAATTTCAACAGATATTCTTCTTTTCATTAAATAAAACAAATGAATAATGCAGCACAGGTTCAGTTCTCAATGATAAATCATGTAACTGAGGAACATCCGAGAGCTTCAACGCGATGAAGTTTCGGAATGGAAATCCAGCCATGTTATTCAGTGTCACGCCAATGCAGGCCTCTTTTCGAACGCAGCTCGAGTTCAATTCAATGTAGCTTTGTTGAACTTATCAAACCGAGAAAAACTTAACATTAATACGCTAGTATAATGTCTCCGGATTTTCACGTACCCTCGTAGTAGCAGAAGAATGGCTTCCGCTCCGAGCAACCTCCTGTGTACAGCTCAAGGTAGGTCGTCCATTCGCCGCCGACCTTTGTGTTAACGAGGGCGGTGAAGACACAGTTCTCAGTTCCTGGGTTGGTCGCCCAGCCCGAGGTCACGTCAGCTGGCGGGCTCCTGTCGACCCATTTATATGGCGATGATGTGCTCTCTGCGGGTTGAGCGTTACAGATCAGGCTGATTGGTGGCCGGCCGTGTTGGTCTGAACTCAAGGATAATTAGGGACACTCACCGCGTCTGGCGGCCACCCACACGGCGCCGTAGTTGCCTCGCATTGTCAGGAAGCGCTTCACGGCGGCCAGCTCAGTCGAGCTTTGCAGCGTGCTGAGCTTCGAGCCGGCGGCCCTAGCGCCCACCGCGGGACCGCGCAGGCTGTCGCAGTGGGCTCGGGCCTCCGTCCAGTTGAGCATGAGCTCGTACT
>NIVC01000873.1:57500-112500 GCA_002269645.1 Macrostomum lignano | reverse complement strand
CTCTGCGGACTCCAGGCCGAGAGTGTCAGGTGGGTCCGGCCCTAATGGAGAGGTGAAAACTTAAGAGGCCGAGAGAGGCGTGGGATCGAAGCACGCCGAGTGCCCAATCCGCCCCTACCCTCTCTGTCTCTTTGTCTGCCTGTCTGTTTCTTTTCTGTAAATTACCGCCAAAAGAAAACTGCAGGGGTGAAAGTTTGTTGCCTGCTGGCGGACCCAGTCTTGGTCTACAGTGCTTCTTTTGCAACGAATGAGGCAAATGCATCAAGCCAGCGAGTAAAACGAAGAGAATGGAAAAAACAGCTGGAAGCCTCGCTTCTAGGAGTAGAGCAACTCAAACAATGGGGTTGCCGTAGCACGCGGCCTGAGCTGGTCTGCGGGGCAATTATCTTCTGACGTGCAGGGAGCTGATCCGCGCTAGAGTGAGGTGCCCAATTAATTATTTATTGGCCCATCAGGTGCGACAATATCAAGTTTACAGCCTCCAATGTGCAATATAAACACATTTAAACATTTTATTACTCTCAGTCCTCGCTACGAAAAAATGAGTCCACGAGTGCGCTGTAAAAAGTTGAGATTTGTAATAATTTTGCTGAGCGACATGCAAACATTACTACTGATGTTTTAAGTGTATTATTTTAGTAAAGTGACAGTCACAAAGACAGACAGAAAGACAGACAGACAGACAGACAGACAGACAGACAGACAGACAGACAGACAGACAGACAGACAGACAGACAGACAGACAGACAGACAGACAGACAGACAGACAGACAGACAGACAGACAGACAGACAGACAGACAGACAGACAGACAGACAGACAGACAGACAGACAGACAGACAGACAGACAGACAGACAGACAGACAGACAGACAGACAGACAGACAGACAGACAGACAGACAGACAGACAGACAGACAGACACTAGGATAGACAGACAGACAGACAGACAGACAGACAGACACTAGGACAGATAGACAGACAGTCAGACCTGCAGCACAGATGCTGGCGACAGTGGGGGACCTCGTTGGGCGGTGCCAATTATTTGTTCGGAGTGACGGATCGGTCTTAAATCGAATCGAATTAAAGTTGTATTGTTACACAAAAAATGCAATAGAATCCGTTTTGAAATGAGTTTTGTATTTGTATAATTTGTATATAATTTGTATAATCCGTTTTGTATGAGTTCCCAGAATTATCTGTTGAGATGGGTTTCGACCTTTCGGCCCCTTGTGGGGAAGCTTTCGGGCCTCAGGCTCAGAAATAAATAAATTAGAGTCCTGTTGGCCCCCCACTCCTGTCAGATGGTCAGCCCCATGGTAGCTTGATCGTGTGGCGAGCAGTCTAGGTCCTATAGCTAAGAGAGGGACAGCGAGAGACAAGCAGGGAGAATTTTGAAGGTAGAAATTAGTTAATCCGCAGATTAGCTGACCCGCTGCCACCAGCCCGTGCGCCCTGGCTCACCACACCGGGACTCTCGAAATCGGGCTTCCGACTAGAAGGGGCTTTGCACTTACCTGCCAACTAGTGTCTTTTTGCTGTCAATCTCGAAGTCATAGCCGATGATAAGGGACACTGCGGGGACTAGATCGCATTGGCCATGCAGGTACAGAGGGGACTTGTGCAGGGGATTCTTGCAGTGGCGAGACTATGGGCCCATGTAGCTACATGTACTATTACATTGCTAAATACGAAGAATTGTACTTTTGGCCTTCAACGCGCCAACCAGCCTCTTCTAGCGCTGATGATAGGCTAACTCGAACCTCAGAGACCGCATGATTCATCACCCGAGCCGCTTGGCTAACCTAGAGTGCAAAAAGTACATCTCTGGCGCCGATTCTGCACTATTGGCAATTTCGCTAACTGATTTGATAGATTGATCGACTGAGAACTGCCTTGCCATTGGTCCACTATGACCGGCGCCTACTAGCTTAGCTATTCATCTGAGCCATCGGCGAACAAAGAAATAAAACCGATAAAAATAACTGTCAGATTTTACCTTCTCCTTAGATCACTTCACACTTCAGATTGAATTGGAGTTTTAGACTACTAGCAGTATTATTGAATGATTTCTGCCTCAGTAACAGCACTACTGAACAAAATGAGCAAAAGTGTGCGCTTAATCCAGCTACTGAAATAGGGGACAGATAAGGGATCACCCAATCAAGCAAGTCTAGGTAGCCTCTCACCCAACCAATCAGAAACTCAACAGCCGGAGACCAGGTAATCCACAGTGACCGAATCGGCTTAGTGCTTCGCAGCTGTAGGCCCGGGATGATGCTGATGTCACAACCTTCGCAGATAGCTAGCAGGTGATGCTCTTCACTTTGATGTTCACTGCTGATGACCGGGGGGATTCGTCCTTGATGATGATGGGGGGAGTCGCAATCCTGGGATCAAGAAACGACGGTCGGGCCAGGGAGAGAGCAAGTTCCTGGCCGGATTCCAGCAAGGGTTAGTCCGAGCAAAAACACCGGTTTAAATAGCCGCCAACTGGACCGCAGTTTGTTATAGTGGAACACGTCGATTCTGATTGGCTGAGCCGGTTTGTTAAAATGAGCGTCGAATTTTCTGATTGGCTAAGCTTGTTGCCATCCAATAACGTGACCGGGAGATCCTATCAGTTCCCTCGGGATCGTAAAAATATGACAGGTGCGGCCATAAATCAATCAAAATCGCAAAAAAATGATTTATGACTTTTCGCGTAGAATTAACAAAAATTAATGAAAAAATACATTAGAAAGCTCTTATTAAGTAGAAAGTGAAGATAATGAAGAGAAATCGCTAATCGCTAATCCCAACCCCCAAACCCCCAAAAGTGTACCACCTTTAGGGGTAAAACGCATAGCTGTCAAAGCTGTAACACGCTTGAGTGAACACGAACAATATAGGCCCTGACCTCATAAATCTTGTTGGCCAGTCAAAATGATGAGAAAAAAGCTATCATTCGCATCCTCTCAGACCATCTGGTGCCAGCCCCAGCACTGAGTGAGGCGCAGGTGGCTGTAAGACCAGCTTCGAAAGCGATGATTTATGACCCAAAAAGCTGCTCCTATGTTATTATGACTACTAGTATGACCAAACATTATATCTAGTATAGATTCTATGACAATTCGCTGAAAAAGGATAAAAATGCCCATTGCCCACTGTTAGTAGGCTAGTAAGTTTAGAGCCCATGTGCTAGCGCGGGATTTGGAAAAAAGTTCGTCCTCATCAGTTGCTTTAAAACGACTCATATGAAAAATGAGTAGTATTCAGGCAGAATGAGACTGATTTATGACTTGATTGCCTTCTTCCGTGAGCCATGGCCTCCCGCCGTTCTTCACCAGCACTCTCAGCGTGCACAGTAGTTTTTTATGGAGCCATTTCTTTTATACGTCATTTTTCAGGCTTTGTGAGAGATTTACGATTCAAAGCATTATTCGTCTACTTTTCTCAGTAGTCTAAATTGAATATCTCACAGAATGCTCGTATTTGAAGTTTAGTTTGTAAATCGTTCTGCTTTTCAATGCAAAATGCACTAGCGAGATAGAAAGTTTTCTGTATGTAGAAGAAACTTCAAAATATGTCAACCTCTGGACTTTCAATTTATCGTATACGAGATACAAACTCGATTGAGAAAGAACCGCAATTACAAAGAATTACGGATTATTTTTACTCTTGTTGTTGTTAGTAGTAGTAGTAGTAGTAGCAGTAGTAGTAGTAGTAGTAGTAGTAGTAGTAGTAGTAGTAGTAGTAGTAGTAGTAGTAGTAGTAGTAGTAGTAGTAGTAGTAGTAGTAGTAGTAGTAGTAGTAGTAGTAGTAGTAGTAGTAGTAGTAGTAGTAGTAGTAGTAGTAGTAGTAGTAGTAGTAGTAGTAGTAGTAGTAGTAGTAGTAGTAGTAGTAGTAGTAGTAGTAGTAGTAGTAGTAGTAGTAGTAGTAGTAGTAGTAGTAGTAGTAGTAGTAGTAGTAGTAGTAGTAGTAGTAGTAGTAGTAGTAGTAGTAGTAGTAGTAGTAGTAGTAGTAGTAGTAGTAGTAGTAGTAGTAGTAGTAGTAGTAGTAGTAGTAGTAGTAGTAGTAGTAGTAGTAGTAGTAGTAGTAGTAGTAGTAGTAGTAGTAGTAGTAGTAGTAGTAGTAGTAGTAGTAGTAGTAGTAGTAGTAGTAGTAGTAGTAGTAGTAGTAGTAGTAGTAGTAGTAGTAGTAGTAGTAGTAGTAGTAGTAGTAGTAGTAGTAGTAGTAGTAGTAGTAGTAGTAGTAGTAGTAGTAGTAGTAGTAGTAGTAGTAGTAGTAGTAGTAGTAGTAGTAGTAGTAGTAGTAGTAGTAGTAGTAGTAGTAGTAGTAGTAGTAGTAGTAGTAGTAGTAGTAGTAGTAGTAGTAGTAGTAGTAGTAGTAGTAGTAGTAGTAGTAGTAGTAGTAGTAGTAGTAGTAGTAGTAGTAGTAGTAGTAGTAGTAGTAGTAGTAGTAGTAGTAGTAGTAGTAGTAGTAGTAGTAGTAGTAGTAGTAGTAGTAGTAGTAGTAGTAGTAGTAGTAGTAGTAGTAGTAGTAGTAGTAGTAGTAGTAGTAGTAGTAGTAGTAGTAGTAGTAGTAGTAGTAGTAGTAGTAGTAGTAGTAGTAGTAGTAGTAGTAGTAGTATTGAAACTGCAGTAAAAGTGATTTCGCTTAGCTGAATTCTCTACTCTTTGTCTGAGTTGAAGGAGTTTGGACGATTTGCCAGTGAGGCCCGGAATCAAACTCGGACAAACACGGACGCAGGGCTTGTTTCAAATTCTGAAGCTAAGAAAGGTGAGATATTGTCAATTAAATTTTCAGTAAAAATTCGCACTTTTCCGCCATTGACTTTGCAGCTCCAGCTCTCGCAAAGTGACTTATTTCTTCGGAGTACATCTGGAATTATTGTAGCTAAGCTGTAGACACGGTGCATCGCGCACAGAACTGTCTTTCTGAGTTGAAAACACAAACTCTAAAAAATGATTTCCTGAGCTAGCTGTTGCAGTGTTATTGTATAGCCATTACACCGTTCATTCATTTCTCCTGCATTTCATTCATTCCGAATAAGAAATATAAAAACTGTTCTGTGAGGGCTATCGTGCGTTCTATTGTGTACCAACCGCCCCTCCCTTTGCCCGACGGCATTAGGGCAAGTGTGTCTCTCTCTGTCTCTCTCAGGCTTTGTCAAACGGGAGTTCTCTTGTCTAGCTGGAGGGTGGGTTGGCCAGTCGCACTCCCTAAAAGATGCTCAGAAGAAGCAGACATTAGCAGCAGTGGCACAGAGCCCAAGTGTGGGTGGTTGGTGGGTGGGCATAGATGCTCTGCTCGAGGTGGGGCAAGTGGGTGGGACTCGAGCTGGTGCTAGGCGGGGCGAACCGCCGTCCCCCCAGAAGGGCATCAAGAAGGCTGCGCCCAGCCCCCCTTGCGAAGGCTGAAAAGAAATATGGGTGGGTAACTGGGTGGGTACCGACCATCTCTTAATCAGAAGGTAAAAACGACACAGAGTTTCCTCGAAGCTATACTGCCTAAGATTTTATACAGCGCACATCGTGCAAAATTGACAAATATCGAAGCTTTATCTGAGCTTAAATCTGTCTAATAGAGTCGAATTTTATTGCATTCGTTCGCCAATCGCATCGGATCAGAGAGTTGCAACTTTTGGTAACGAAAAATAATGGCAGCATTTAGAGCAGCTCTGCTGCTGCTGTCTGTGCTAATCGGTAAGTTTTCAATTGTTGACCTCGCGTCCGGTAGGAGTCTCATACAGGTTGCTTTCAAATCCGTGCCGCAGATTCATACACCAGATAGATGGCTCATTTCCATTTTCCAATGCGGAATGCTTTTTCAATTCACTACTCGTAAGGTTGTGACCCTTCTAGATTTCATCGGAGTCAGTTCCAACCATAGTATTTAGTCATGTGTAGGATCTATGCTCTATGCGTTCGTACATGGTCGGTTTCAGGCATAGCAAGACCAATTTCAAAGTTCAAGTGGACCTTGTGAAGTAATAGAACGGATCAGTGTCTGGGCCCATGGAAATAATGCAGATTGAGCTACTGAAAAAGGGCTTTATTGTACTTTTTTGTGCTAGGCGAAATGAGGGTAACGTAGAACATTATATTGAATCTGAATACTTTCGGTCATGGGGTATTTAAGCTGTAAACTTTCGAATCAGTTTTCGAAGTAAATTTGAAATCCCATTAACAACCAATCTGAACTACAGGTCATCATGCGAGTATTGTGCACGGTGTTAACCCCTGCGAATTGACTTCCGGCTTCTACGTCAACCTGGACTTTACGGAGAACTACGGTCGTAAGTATCTTACGTGGGGAGCAACGGGGGGAGCAGCTCAACGGTAAACGCATCCGACTCTCGCTCCCGAGTTGTGCAAAAAATTGTCGAGGGGCTGTCGTGCGAGTCACACCCCCGAGGGCCGACCCCAAGGCACAGAGAGTGTACATGCCTGACGATTAGACAGTCAGGGGCTGCTGTGTACACCCTGTGTGAGCGTGTGCATGAGTGCGTACCTGTGTACAGTATTGGCGCGCTTCAGTAGTCAGCGGAATGGGCAGAGTTGCCTCACTGCTGATTGTTGGGTAATGTTGCCGAATGCTTTGCACCAGGATGCCCACAGCCCTCCTGTGAATATTTTGTTGGTATAAGTATCTCGTGCTGCATCATTTAGGGATGCAATCATATAACCATCGCACGACAATTATTTTTGCCAATAATAACTTAAAAGCCTACAAATTCGCACAGCCGGAGATCACCTGCCAACGCTCGGCGAAGAAAGGAGCGTGTCGGTCATCTTTGGCACAGTCAGACAGGCCAGCGATCCGAAGACCAACGAGACAATTGTATTGAGGATTTTCAACAACACCAACAATCTGTTCTTTAATAAGACCGCGTTTGACGCAGTACGCGAGTACTTCCAGCTCAGCGTCCGTTCCGGTGTCGGATACATCAGCCTCAAGCAGGGCATCGACCGAGAGGTTGGTTCTGAAGAGAGTTGAATTACGCTGAATTCCCTATTAAAAATCACCCTACATTCATGACACGCTTTTCTATCTGCAGATCATGGACATCCGTGTCTCCTCATTTCCTGGCACGACAGGAATCGGTGTCACAATAGATTTCGGCATCGAATGCCTGCCGGATACGGGCATTGCCAGGGTGAGTACAGAACTGTCGCTGCTAAAAAAATGGTATAAGTTTCCAGCATTTTTAGAACCATATTTACTGCATTTTGTAGAACTTGACTGCAAGAGTTACTATAAATGATGTTAACGACAACAGCCCAGTGTTCTACAACACATCGACGAATTTGGTTCAAACTGTATACGCAGGCTTCATTCGAGAAGTAAGTCTGCTTTGATTTTAAAATTTCAAATCGGATAATGTTTCAGTTTCAAACTTTCAAAATTAACTGCCACTTGTTTTGCAGAACACGCCAACTGGAGTCCTGCAGTTCCTAGGTGCCCAAGCCAGAGATTTAGACGATGCAAGCAACGCTGTGGTCACAATATCTGTGTTGAATGACACGTACTTACAGACGAGAGAAATTGGATCAGATGTTCGACTGTACACCAACCGACCGTTGGACTATGAGTCTTTCGGTGTGTCATCGCCTAATATTTCAGTACTGGTGATTGCTAAGGTAACCGTGTAGCAAAACTGCTATTGCTCATTGTTTTCTCGCACTTCCCCAAGTAATTATAATTGAGTCGCGAAATTCTGATAGACCGTTTAAACAATGTGACACTTTGTTTCAGGATTCCCCAGCCAACGCTTCTATGGCCCTGACATCTACAGCAACCATTGTGTTTAGTGTACTGGATGAAGATGACCTGCCACCAAAGTTCATTGTCTCTGGTTGCACTCTGTACTTGTCAGTGTGTCTGAATCCAACCTACACCAGCAGCATCATCAGCAACGTTAATGTAAGTCTCAAGCATTGTAGTTATTGTTTGTTGTATTTATCCTTACAAACCAGATCTAATCCGCGTTTTTTAGGCCTCGGGTCCGCTAGCAATCCAACCAGGTCCCATTCTGGCATTGGACCAAGACTCACTGAACTTCAGCACCCGCTACTCCATTGTCGCAGGTAAATTACCGAAATAGAGGAAAGCCATTCTGCTAGTGTACGATCTCTCTCAGGTGGTATATTTACTAGCTTGCAACAAAGTTTATTTGCATTAAATGCAATTCATACGTACCTTCAGGGAACTTTTCGTCAAGTTTTTTCATCGACGAAATAACTGGCCAGGTGGCTCAGCTTGCTCCGATTGATCGCCAAGTTGCCGCAACGGTTACACTTGTCATCAGGGTAAGAATATAGCTTACGTTTTGCCCTTCATTCGTCATTAGTCTTGAGCATAACTGTGAAATAACGATTCAATGATTGTGTCATTTTTTCTCTCAGGCCTCGCAATTCACCACTCGGACTGACGTGACCAATAACAACCTGTACGATACGGCAGTCCTCATCATCAGCGTCGACGCGCAGGACACTTTCGCCCCGACGCTAAGCTTCAATATGCCGTCAGATCAACTGACGGTAACTGAGAACTCCCCGATTGGCACGCTAGTGATGAACACAACGGGAGAAATATTTAAGCTGATAGTTTCTGATCGCGACTTGGTGAGTCAATCATTTGCAAGAATTTACACAAAAATTACTTGTAAGTTCTGCGGATATGATCAGTATTGATTTTATTTGATTTTCAGCTACCGAGCGACCCACCTAGAAAATACCAATACACAGTGACCAACACTGCATTGTTCAAAGTGAACGACGATGGCACAGTTGCTGTCAACTACGTGCTGATTGACTATGAAAGCCTGCCAGCTGACAAGCAGATCAATCTCACTGTGAGACATACTTTCTAAAAATTGGAGTCTAAAAAATAAAAATGATACCTCGTAAATTTATGCATGATACTGAATTATAGGTCACTGCCACAGAGATCGACTCCCCTCGTGCAAACCTCACCGGCACTGTGAGCTTCTCCGTATCGGTCCTCGATATGAACGACAATTCGCCCGTGTTCCAGGCTCTCAACTATTCATTCGTGATAGCGGAGGGCCCGGGCTCGCGACCGGTCGGACAAGTGCGTGCCACCGACGCCGATTCGGGTGTCCGAGGCACCGCCGGATTACGCTACTCCATTGTGGAAGGAAACACGACCATCTTTGCTATCAACGAATCAACTGGCGAGATTAGCGCCACTGGTAACTTGGTTCGCAATGAGGTTTTCGTGCTGACCGTGAGGGCTCGCGACTCCGAACCTCAGGCCAGCCTCGTACGAACTGCGGACGTTGCCGTACAGATTACGGTCACACGAATGTACAACCTGCCGCCGTATTACTCTGCCCCAGTGTACTCAGTCTCGGTCTCGGAGGACACACCTGTTGGCAGTGTTGTTGGTAGTTTTCCAGCCGCTGACCCGGAGGGTGACATTATTAGGTACAGCCTGCTCAACCAGACAGTGTCATCGGCATTTAATTACACAAGTGACGGCAGTCTCACTGTTGCAGCCCCGTTGGACAGGGAGTCTCCAATCGTTCCATATCATAGCGTTTTTGTCAGCGCTCAAGACAGTCTTGGGAATCGGGTGAGTTCAAGATGAAACAGGAATTTAAAAATATATATTATCGAGCAAACGCAAACCTAAAACAAAAAATGTTTAATCGTCCTTTGCAGACGGCAGTCACCGAGATTAGAGTTGTACTTCTGGACTCCAATGACAACGATCCCGTTATCTCCGTAGTTCCGACTAACTTTTCTGTTGCCGAGAACACCTTCCCAGCCATAATTGTGACCATCAACGCGACAGACGCTGACCTAGCTGAAAATGCTCTGATTAGGTTTTTTGTCAGCGAGGCGACGTAAGCAAATGCACTTCTTCTTAGATCTTGGAGTCTGAGAATTGTTGCCGCCATATTATACTAGCAGGACTGACTGCCCAAATTACTTTGCAGAAACTCATTCGCAATCACTCAAACGACCAACACTACGGGATTCGCATCGGCTCAGCTTCAGCTGGCCAAGGCACTCGACTACGAAGCGCGCGCAGTTCACTACGTGACGGTGACAGCCCGCGACTTCGGCCTAACCGCTCGAAGCGCAACAGTGACGCTAACTATCAATGTGGAGGATCGCGATGATATGGCACCATTCTTTCCTGTTCGATATTTTAGCGGCAGCGTGGCGGAAAATTCAAACAATGCCTATGTCGCCACTGTCGCTGTGAGTAGTTGCTTATTGCTGACTATTTTTCTGCATAAAAATTCAGACTAATAATATTGCCACGTTATCGCTATTTAGGCAATTGATGGCGACTCATTTTCAAACGTCACGTACCGGCTGGTAAACGAGTCGGTTCCGTTCCGAATCAACGCGACAAGTGGTGAAATCTTTACCACTAGCGGGATCGACTATGAGAGCAACCAGAGCTATGTGCTTATCGTGTCGACGGATCAGTCCTCACTGACGATTACAGACGCCTCGCGCCTCTCCGCCACCGTGTCTATCGCAATCACTGTAAGCTTTCCATAATCTAGTTCAGACTACCCTGCTTTGCTTGTAGTTTAAAATTACAGAAATAATAATTTTCTTGTCTTTTTTCAGGACGTCAATGACAACAGACCTGTGCTTTCAGCTCCCGCAATGAGTGTGCTAGAGACTCAGCCCATCGGAGCGACAGTTGGCAATGTGTCTGTTTCGGATGCTGACTCGGTGAGTGAACAAGCGGCAGATACTTATTACAGACCAATCTTCCTATTCGACCAGATCTCTTTACCTGGATATTCGAATCGTGAACATTTTTTCAGGGAGTCAATGCGATGGTCCAGTTCTCGATCGCAAAGGCCATTCCAGCCGACGGACTAAGCTTTTTCTTAATTGACTCTCGAACTGGTTCCATTCGACTGAGAAATAGCCTGCTGAGAAACAGGTCGAATTCAGTTTACAATGTGAGTTTCTAAAAAAGTAATTGCTACTCTGAAGTCAGAAATTACATCTCTATGAGGATTAGGCCTCATAAAAACATTAACACCATTTCAGCTTACCGTGACAGCATCGGATTATGGGACCCCAAGTTTCTCTTCGAGCACCAGTGTGATCATCAACGTGTCCAGAGCAACCCAATCTCCGGTTGTCCAACCAGCCACCTGGGTTGCTAATATCTCGATGCTGATGCCTGTCGGGACACAGGTTGTGCTAATGAGTGCAACTGATGCGGACACGGTAGCGAGCTTCAACTCTCCTCTTCTGTTCTCCCTCGCCGGTTTATATAAAGGGCCAACCTACTTTGCCATTAACAGCACTACTGGCTCAATTACATTGCAAAGAAACCTCAGTCTTGATATCGACACCGAGTACATTCTTTACGTAGTTGCCACAGATCCTTCGGGCCTGACAGGAACTTCAACGATCACCGTTAGCGTTTCTAGGAATCTCCACGCTCCAGTGATCAATCCGGCTTATCAGAACTTCTCCATATCAGAGGAGCAGGTGCTTGGCACCAGCATTGGAGCCTCATTTACGACTAGCGACGCGGACTTGCAGGCTCCGTACAACACCTGGCAGTATGTCTTGACATCTAACCAGAGTGACGCTCTAAACTACTTCATGATTGACGCAAACACAGGCCAGATCATGGCCAAACGCAGCCTTGTTGACTCTACTACCAAACTATTCTTCCTGTCGGTCACCGCACAGGACAAAGGTACTCCATCCTTGAGCTCGACCGCGGCACTAGTGCAAGTCAACCTAGTAACTAACAACGGCTTCCCACAGTTTACTAACAGCCAGTATAACATTGAGGTTCCTGGTAGTGCGACCAATCTCCCAGTTGCAAGCATCATCGCAACAGATGCTGAATCGGTAATTAAACTTTATTTGTAATATATTTAACTGATGTTTACTCACAGGAAGATTAATTTTCATCTTTGCGACCACTGAATTTTAGCCCGTCTTGTCTTATGCTCTTTATGGAACTTACGCGAGCCTATTTTCTCACAATGGCACCAATCTGATCGCCGTCGGTGGATTCAATAATCCAGCTGTTCCGATCCGATTCTTTGTAAGTATGACTGCTGCAATTGAATTGTGACGCAGCCCAAAGTTTGGCGATAATTTATCCTTTTAATCATTTATCCTTTCCAATAGATTATTTTGGAAGCCTCGGACACTGCAAAGCCGCCAAAGTCCAACAGGACGCAGGTGAATGTCGTCATACTAAGAAACGACTTCACGCCCGACTTCAATTCTTCTTCTTACGTTTTCACCATCAACGAGACGCAGCAGCTAGGACAAGTTTTCGATACTGTCAGCGGATACGATCTGGACCCGAATTCTCCGGAAAACACGGTGGAGTTTTTCTCCGAGAACCCATTAATTGGTATCACAGCCACTGGTGGAGTCTACTTACAGCAAGACATCTTGACGCGTACAGAAACCTCTTTTAATGTAAGTGGCATAAGAAATTAAGACAAATAAATGAAGTTAAGGCAACAAGTAAGCTTTCAAATTATACAATATTTAATTTCCACTCGAACAGATTACCATTGGCATACGCGATCAAGGCTACCCCGCTAGAAACAATACGATCCCGTTGACTCTCAACGTTCGACGCAACACGGCCGCGCCAATATTCTACCTGGCGTCCACCACAATCAACATCGACATGACCAGGGCTATCGGGTCAATCGGGAGAGTCTTTGCCAATGACAGCGACAGCGTATTCGGCTCCATCATTACTTACTCGCTTATTGGTGACAGCGATTCCAGCACCTACTTCTCGGTGAACTCTGCCACGGGAGAGATCAGCCTGATATCTGCTAGCATTGCTACACAAACCGCCACTCAGTATCAGGTAACAGTGCATTCGTTTTTATATGTCAATTCATTTCCCTGACAAGGGAACATCATATCATTTAACTTGATGAATAACTTCCAACGCTACTCTAAATAATATACACTGTAAATTTTGCAGCTGAGAATTCTAGCTGCCGACAATGGAAGCCCCCAGAAGACTGCCCAGGCGCTGATAACAGTGGTCATCAACCGAAATTTGTACCCTCCCGAGTTTCTTAACTCAACTGGCCTATCTCTGACCCTAGCAGAGACTCAATCCCTCGGAGATGTCTTATCCGTCTTGACTGGTCGTGATAATGATACTCAGGCTCCGTACAATGAGTTCACATTTTCTCTAGTAGGTAATGGCTCGGCTACTACATACTTCGATGTAACACCGACCGGCAGCATATTCCTGAAGAGATCTCTCCTTCTCGACGCAAGCGCCTCAACTTCATACCAGGTATGGAATGCGAATTCCAGCAGTTTAATTAATTATCTAGTATAGTATTTGCATTTCCTGTCATCATTAAGTACCGCAAGTTGTACTGCATTAAACTAACGTACCTTTTAGTTGGCCTTCGCAATCCAAGACAAAGCCACACCTAGCAAGTCTGGACTGAATCTGTACTACTTGAACGTCACAGTTGTGAGGAACCTGAACACCCCGATCATCACCAGCGCAATCACAATAGTATCTCTGAACAGAACAGCAACTGTGGGCACAAATGTGTTTCGAATCACGGCGACCGATGCAGATGTATCGCCTTTTAACACACTCACCTATTCGTTGCTCGGGGACGCGTCTTCGCTGGCGTTTTTTACTATCAATTCCACTAGTGGAGAAGTAACGACTAGAGAATTAATTAGCAACACCAACCAAACGACATTTTACCTCTCCATCATGGTGAAGGACAGCGGAAATCCACCAAAAACAAACGTAACGCTTGTCACGGTGCAAGTGGATCGCAATCTGTTCGCTCCAATTATTTACATCCCAACGGCTCCCGGATACGCCGACAACGTGTCCGTGATTGAAACTTCCACCGTGGACTCTCTATTGTTCACAGTTTATGCCAACGACTCGGATCCATTTGTAAGCTTTCATATCCAATCTGAATAAATATCCGCTCTAGCCAAATCATTAAACCTAAACTGAGTTCATGTAAATTACTTTTTTCAGCCTCCATACAACTCCATTCGTTACAAACTTCTGGGAAGTGGCCTGGCGCAGAGCTACTTCTATGTTGTTGAGAATACCGGAGAAGTTCGTCTACGAGCATCGCTGCTGCTTGACGCGGCAAAAACTACTTCGTACCAGGTATAATATTACTCATTTACCTTGTTTATGATTTAAAGCTCTAACCTAGTCTTAACTACAAGCATATTGACGCTTATTTGCCATTTCTAGCTGACGATTGGAGTGATGGATGGCAGTTCACCACCAAAGGATGGAACTTCAAATGTCTCAATCACGGTTAATGTTGCTCGTAATCTGAATGCCCCAGCCTTTAATCAAAGCTTGTATAGGTACAACGTTGCTCGTACCGCAGCGCTTAATACCTTCGTCGGTCAAGTAACAGCTGTTGACAGAGATTGGTCGGTAAGCAAAAGCACCCTGCATTGTCTGTTCAAATTATCAGCAAGTATTTTATCTCCGTATCGATACTTCATATTCCGCACCAAGCTTTCATGCCTGCTCAATCTAAAATTATAGACTACGTTCTCAAGTCTAACTTACTACCTGATCAGTGACGGCTATGCCGATGGAAGTCATCGATTCAACGTTAGCACCGACGGTCAGATCTTTGTTGCTGCCAATCTCAGCCTTGACAGCGCAGTGGTTAATTATTCACTTGTCCTCGGCGTTCGGGACGCTGGCGTTCCACCAATGACGGCGACGACGCTAGTGCTCCTCGATCTAGAGCGCAACCTGAATACGCCTGTCAGCTATCAGCAAGTTTTCACCGTCAAGGAGACCGAGTCTCCCGGCAACCAGATCGGAGCGCTGAACTCCACCGATGCGGATCCAAGCGGAGAGCCGGCCAGCAACCTGGTGTACCGAATGACCGCTGCATCAGCTTCGTCTGAGGCTGGTCGCCTTTTCTTCCTGACACTGGATGGCAGGCTGTATATTCAATCACCATTGACGTCGACAACAGCGATGAGTTTCACGGTAGGATATATGAATATTCATATTTTACTAACCCCCCTATCACTTTATTAAGCACAAACGCTCTTTGAACTGAATGAAAGTGCATTATAGGTTGGCATTGGTTAGAGCGCATAAAAATACACTGCTCCATCCGTGGATTACTCGCAAAATACGAGTAAACTGTTTCAATTTTCTTTTCACAGATCCAATACACGACGTTCGATTCTGGAGTCAG
This sequence comes from Macrostomum lignano, assembly GCA_002269645.1. Lineage (NCBI taxonomy): Eukaryota > Metazoa > Platyhelminthes > Macrostomidae > Macrostomum > Macrostomum lignano. Next base: position 97,286 of record NIVC01000873.1, on the reverse strand, counting down.
CGGCTCAAAAGAGAGCGCAGTGTCCCAGATCACAATCAACGTACTCAGGAACCAGTTCGCGCCGGAACTGACCAATCTACCGGCGACGCTAACTCTCGAAAGGAATTCCAGCATCGGCAGAGTATTGATGACGGCTACAGCCACGGACAATGACTCGACAGTGACAGGAAATGTATGCAACAATACGGAACTTGTTCTGATACATACCGAATTCAATGTATGATGTAATAAACTAATTGTACATTTATTTTTTAATTGTAGCCCGCAGAGTATTCTCAGCTAACCTATTCCATCATCGGCGACGGAAGCGCGCCGCTGTACTTTTTTATCAACCCGATCAGCGGCACTGTAAATCTGACACGAGCCCTGACTGGCTTGGAGACTAGCTTCCAGCTGCGCATCCGCGTCTCAGATGGTGGCTATCCGTCGAAGATGAGTGAGAGCACTCTGACGATCACAGTGAGCCGGAACCTGTTTGCCCCTGTTTTGAATAGTCAGGTCAACGGCACAATCTTCCAGTTTTCCGTCATTGGCTCCAACACCGGCGCGTTGATTACCGCCGTCGACTCTGATACCGAGGTAATTATTTTATACGCTCTTACTTTAAGTTGTCACTCTCGTAGATTGAAAAATACTAATGGATTTAAAATTGTCAACTTCCCCAATTGTAGCCGGGATACTCAAATGTGACCTACAAAATCGTTCCGAATGATTACTTTACAATTAATTCAACGACTGGACAAGTTACGACAATCGCGTCACTATTGGAAGTTGGACAGCCTGCACTAAACGTGAGTGCTCTTCAAGCTCAATTATCGTCTTGCTGAATTTCTAGGCAACTTTAATAAGGAGTCAACTATACAGCACTAGAAGCAAAGATGCTCAAGCAAGAGTATTTTACTTATCTGGCATTCTAATTTTTAAAAATAGTTCAAAGTCAAGCCAAGTTTGCAGTATCAGGCAGCGTCACTTAAAGCAAAAACAGATAGCTTGTAATTAAGGCCATTTCTAAAGTATTAAGATTTATTGCCCCCTTGTAACTGTGCAGGTAACTGTCTATGCTGAAGATCTCGGTACGCCTCCACTCCAAAGTGAATCTGTGATTCTTACTATAACCATCTTGTCCAATCAAGCAAGTCCACAGTGGGTCGGAGCCCCAACAGGCCCAATAACTCTCAACGCGTCCGTTGTTAACGGCGTCATCCTACAGAGTCTTCGGGTTACAGATGCAGACAGCCAGAACTTTTACAATCAGATCCGTGTCGAAGTAATTGGCGATTATCGAACAAAGCTGTTGTTCAAGGCGGAAACTCCGTACGCGCAAAATTCAACAGGACTTGATGTTCTAATCTCTGTTGCCGACCAGATCCTGAACGATTCGGCTTCTGAGTACTTCGTAAGTTAAATTAAGTTATTGAATTTCTCTACGCAATCAAGTCCGAGCTAAAGTTACGATTTTGTTACTTTTCCAGCTGCAACTTCGTGCGTATGACTCAAACGCATGCTCTAGCTACTCAACTCCATCGGCTTGCGAGGCAACTCAGCGCTTCACTGACTTGAACTTGATTCTTAGAGTCAACAGAAATCTTCAAACACCAAAATGGAGCCATTCTAGTGCACTGAATATTGCCCTTCTGGAGACTCAAGCACTGAATCAGGTTGTTTTGACTTTGAATGCAACTGAAGATTCAACCTGCGTTACATCAGCAGGAGTGACAAATTTGTGCTTGAACGATCCCGTAAGGTTTATCATCGATATTAATCACTTTTGAACTTTCATTGAAATTTCCTGTTCACTTTTAAACAAAATTTACAGGGAGTCTTCAGCCAAATAACCATCTCGCTCCAAGCTCCAAGTACCTATGCAACTGATTACTTCCGCTTCTATTCCGACGCGTCAACTGGTCAAGGCTTTTTGTCCATACAAAAGCCGCTCTATGATGGCTTCCGAAATGTATCGAATGTTGTGGTAAGCAATCTTGAATTTATGAATTTATTCAAAAGTTAAGCAAATGCGTATTTGTGATAATAATATTGAAACAGTTGATTCATACAAAGTTTTGATTCTTGAACTTCAGCTTAATCTAGTGGCGACTGATGGCGGCGGTCTCAATGTCGCAGGCTCGGTCAACATCACTATTCTTCGAAACAACTTTGCTCCAACAGTGCCAGCCAACTATTCGATTGTCATCAACGAGACTCTGCCGGTTGGATCTTCGCTTCCATTGACTATTCCAGGAGCGGATGCCGATACAAATGTAAGCCATTCGTAACTACTTTCGTAGCAATGAGAGTAAGTCTTTTCTAAATATGCTTTTCCTATTTTTACCGTTACAGCCACCATTCAATATGCTAAGTTACTCAATCGTCGGATCATCTAGTGCACTGATTTTCTTCGGTGTTGCTACAAACGGTACACTCTATCTTAGACAGTCGGTTGCGGTAGAGACGCAGGCGGTTTATTCGTTTGAAGTCTTAGTCCAGGATGGAGGAATGCCGCCACTCAGTGCCACGAGCTATGTAACAGTGACTGTCAACCGAAATCTCAACGCCCCAGAGTGGGTGCTTCCAAATGTAACCGTCACAAACCTGGCGATGGCTGAGGACAGGGGCCCGGGCTACCTAGTCTACACCCTAGAGGCTACGGACAAGGATACAGTTGGTACTAGTGGTCAAGTCCGTTACCGCCTGGAAGGCCTAGAAAACGACACGGCAAAGCAATGCTTTTTCGTGAATTCAGTCAGCGGTCAAGTTCTTCTACAGTCTAGCTTGCTAGCAAGTCCTTGCATGGGCACTACATTCACTCTCAACGTCACCGCGTACGATCTAGGCACGCCAGAAAAATCGACACTAACGCGTACATTAAGCATATCGACTCAGCGGAATTTGTACAGTCCTTACTTCCTGCTCACTAATCCAACGAATGTGAGCATTGACTACCTGGCCCTCCCTACCAGCAATGTTACCCAGATTCTTGCCAGAGACGATGACACAGTTGTACCTTTTAACACAATCACCTACTCGCTAATCGGGGACGATCAGGCGACAAATTTCTTTGGCATTGATCCTTCGACTGGAGTTGTTACAGTAACTGGAAACTTTAACGCGACAACGCAGACTGTTTTCTCAGTAAGTTTATGAAAATCTAGAGCTTTGTTTTTTCAAATAATTTAGTTTTGATGACGAAATAGGAAATACATGCCTTCGCTAAGCAAAATTTGTTCAAAATTTGTTCAAAATTTCAGCTTCGTGTCCGCATTGCCGATGGAGGCTTCATACCCAAAGCGAACGTCACAATTCTAACTGTGAATGTCTACCGCAGTCTGCAACCACCTGTATTCTCACCTGTTACGTACTCTATCAACATCACCGAGCGCCAGCCGGCTGGAAATCTGGGAATTTCGGTCAGCGCCACTGATGGCGACCCTACCGCACCGAATAACGTCATCGCTTACTCTATTGCCAGTGTACTTCCAGCGGAAGCAGCCCCATTTTTCTCAATTAACTCGGCAAACGGAGCACTGTCCATCAATCGCGTCCTCACTGGCCTGAATTTTTCAGTCAGCAACGTAACTCTGATGGTTAACGCTGTTGATGGTGGCTATCCAGCACTGACAAGCTCGCCAATGGCTGCCGTGTACGTTACCATCACAAGAGTGCCAAAGCCGGCGCAGATGACGCAACAGAATCTTTCTATCACTCTAGAAGAAGTCGCCAATATTGGTTTTATCTTCTGTTGCTCTTTTAATGTTACAACACCGGACACTTACGTAAGTATTTTCGTAGGCATCAACACCAGAGAGATCGTATTCTGACGCATTCGTGATTCCTTTCCGATTTCAGGACCCAATTCAATTCAGCATAGCGAGTTCTTCAGACCTGGCCACACTGAATGAGTTCTTCTATTTAGATCCACTGCACGGTTTGCTTGCAGTGAAGAAGCTGCTAACTGCACCGGCAAATTTCACCGCCTTGACAGTAAGTCGCAACTAGATCGCAGTCTGTTTTTCTCTGCTTTATCTGTTTTTACCGAGCATAAATTTAATGTACGAGCTACTCACGAAATTTTATAGTTCGCCATTGAAGCCAAGGACTCTCGTTGGCAAGCAATGCATTACGTGACCCTCACGGTGGTCAGAGATGCCGGATCGCCGTTCTTGTCCATCAGTGGTAGACCGGCTAGCGAGACTGTTTTTGGGACAGTTAATGTGACGGATTTGAATGCCGCAGGCGTGTCAATCGGAACCATTCTAGCAAATGACACATTCCGAGGAACACCAGTTTTCTCGATTATTGGATCTTATCCATCGAATTTTCTCTTCAATCTCACCGTAAACGGATCGCTGGCCACCGTCGTTACATCAAGGTCGTTTGTGGACAACCCACTGAAGCAGTCGACATACTTTGTAGGATATTATTCGATTTGTTACAAAATAATTTCTCTGTTAAACATTTTTCTTTCTGCAAACTCTACTTTTCGTCTTCCTTTCAGATTCAAGTGCAGGTTTATGACTCGTATTATCCAAAGCAGGTGTACCAGCGCACCTTCTCGCTGAACGTTGCTTGGAGTCCTGGCTCGCTCAGTATAGCCAGCCCAGTTGGAGGCACTAGCTCAATTGTTGTGTGGGAGAAGTCGCCGTTAGGTTCCTCAATCAACGCCTCGATTCGCGTCAGCCAGACGGCCGGGATCGGCGCCATTCAGTACAGCCTTTTGGATGACCCAGCGGCAACAAACTTCTTCTTCATTGACCCGCTGACTGGTGACATTCGCGTGAAGCAGGTTCTAACCGCATCTGAATAAGCCTCTTCAACTTGACAGTTCAAGTGACCGACAGTCTACAGCCGACTCCAAATATTGCTCTCATCAACCTGACAGTAACCATTCGGCGAGACTCTTCGCCTACAATATTCTCTCCAATCCCGACATCGCCCGTCAATATTTCCAGCAATTTAACAGTGGGGTCACCGGTCGCAACAGTGAACGCAGTCGACGGAGACTCCTCTGGCCCAGGCAACGGAACAGTGTATTACACTTTAATTGGAAAAGACGCCGCAACAACTTACTTTAAAATCAATCCCGTGACCGGAGCCGTCACTCTTAATCAGTCGCTTAGCGGTGACACTCGAACCTACTATGACCTAGAAGTGAAAGCTTACACCCCAGACTATCCGGACAACGGGAACACTACCGTGATTCGAGTGTTTGTGAACAGAAACCTAAATGCACCGGTATTTACTCAGCCAAGCACAGCCACAGTGTCCATCAACGTAAATGAAAGATCTGAGCTGGGATCTCTGGCCTACAAATTTACAGCAACGGATCTCGATGGAGACGCCATCACTTATTCTTTCAATGGTACATCCGATGCTGCCACCTACTTCTATCTGGACTCGTCTAGCGGCGCTCTGATGGTAAAAGCTAACTTGCTAAGTCTACTGTCTTCGACGATGACAATCACCGTAACGGCAACTGACAATGGAACTCCGACGCCTCAGTCTGCGTCAGTGACTGCCCAACTTAGCATCATTCGAGATGTTTCAGCGCCGGTAGTTGATCTGAACGCTACTAAGACATTCGTCAATGTGAGCGAGAAAACTACAGTTGGAACTACAATCGGAGGTGTTTTTGCTTTTGACCCGGACAGAAATGGGACGGTAAGAATATTACTACATAGCTGCTTAAAATTACGTATGGGTTATTTTCATTTATGTAATCATTTCCCCGTTATACTTTTAGGCTGGAGGCCTCACCTATGAGCTAATTGGAACTCCACCCTCAAACATATTCTTTGATGTCAACTCAACAAACGGTGCTATTACATTGAAATCTAGCCTCATGGGCGACACCACCGTGAACTACACAGTCGTTGTTAGAGTCAAAGAGGCTTCGAGTGGAAAGTACACGGATCAGGCCATAGTTATCTCAGTAGACAGGAACCCCGGCTGGCCAGTGTTCTATCCTGGCAGCAGATCAATGAACGTTTTAGTAAATGCTAGAGTTGGTTCTCTGCTGCTCACGGCCTTTGCGAATGACACGGACTCGGGCGATACCATTCGCTACTCGATAAAGGAGGCCGGCTTAACCTCCTACTTCTATGTCAATCCGGTAACAGGAGGACTTTTCTTGATTGGCAATCTTACCGGCCTGTCTGCCCAAGTGAATCTCACTCTGGTGGCTACGGACAACGGAACCATTCCAAAAGCCACAGAAAGTGTTGTTTCATTTACTATAGTCAGAAGCGCCGGTTCTATCGTGTTCAATCCACCGACAATTGTTGCGACGCTGAACTCTTACAATTACACTTCCTTGACGCTGCCAGCTAGCATAGGAATCTCTGTAAATGCAACAATGAACGATTCAGTGGGCCAGCTTCGCTACCGCCTGATTGGCGTGTACCCTGCGAATGCTTTCTTCGAAATCGACCAAGTTACGGGTGAAATCCGGCTCATTCGTCAGCTTGATCGAGTTTCTACACTGAACCTGCCTGGGTTGTCGGTGAGTTAGGAATGTTTTATAAACTGACGCTTCTTCTGCATGGAAAACCGAAAATTTGTTTCGCTAGTAACAAATGCACAACATGATTTCTCCGTTTTAGCTTCAAGTGACCGCTTACAACACGCTATTCCCGGAAGTTTTGGGCTTCGGTTTCGTCAATTTCACCATTTCTCACAACAAAGATAAGCCAGTTATCTACGACACTGATACAAGTCGAACAGTTAGCATAGAACTCTCTCTGGGATCCGTTCTGTTCAGTGTGAACGCGAGCGATCCTTCTGGGGTAAGTATGGTCCTATTTTTCTTACGAGTATATTGTGTTGATACCGTGTAGGTGTAGCGGCTGCACTATCGACAAACAATTTTAGGACACGATTCGCTTTAACATGACGGACCCGTCTGGGCGTCTCTACTTGGACCCGGTGACTGGAGTTATCTACCTCAAGCAGCCTTTGGCTGGGTCGTCTGGCTCTATTGAAGCTACAGTGACAGCCTGTGACACGAATTCGGTGCAACTGTGCAGCAGTCCGATCACCTATACGGTAACCATTGACAACTCGACTAGCATTCCGAGATTCACCAACCTGCCGAATTCTATCAACATGACAGCGTTCCGATCTGTGGGCGATGTTCTATACACAGCTGTTGCAACTCTTAATTTGAAGACTTCAGTAAGAAACTGCTAAAGACAATTATTGTTTTAATGTGTTTGTGCATTACTATAGGCAATCAAAATTCAGTTCAATCATCAATATTCAACCCGGATAAATTTTCAGCTTGCGGTAATTTTCTACCTAAACGCTTCTGCAGTATATAGAGTATTACTTTGTGTTCCCATGTTATCCGGAGTTTCAATGCCACTTTAGCCAAATTCACTCTAAAAATTCACTCTTAAACCTTTTAAACCAGGTCTCTATGTTTTTAAAATTAAACACGAACAAACAGTATAAAACAAAGAAGAACACATACTACTATAGTCATACAAACAGTTTGTACTAGCACTGGATTTCAACTCGAATTCTAATTAAATCACCCATTTTAAGCTTTGAACCATCCTATATACTAAAAATGGTTTGTTTGTATGGATCGTATGTGTGTATGTGATTTTTAAGTTCTAAAAATCTAATAAGAATAAAAAATTTGATACCTTCCAACTTTTCAACGTTCAATTGAATTTTGCTGGCAGCATCGAAAGATTCTGCAATCAATATTTTATAATTACCCAGATTTTTCTAACCCGTGCTCTTGCTCTACTACGGGCTAACAAAACTTAAATTCGCTTCCTAAATGCCGCATTGTACGTTCTACAATTTTAGGTCAGCATCAGATACAGTGTCTCCGGAATAGTTCCGGCTCCATCTTTCTTCCAAGTGAACGCTGTAACAGGAGAAATCACCCTGAACCGATCCCTGGAGCTTGACAGCAACCTGCAGTACAACTTGGTGCTGAACGCGTACGACAACGATCTGAGCCCATCTATCAGGGGGTCTTCAACAGGCACGCTAACAATCTTGGTAATTCGGAATTCCAATCCACCAATGATCAGCGGAAACCTGACCACCGGTTCAGTCACCATCGACCAGGCGCAGCCAGTCGGAGTCTCTTTCTTCAAAGTTAACGCTTCAGACGCTGACGGCGATAAGCTAATCTTCTCTTTGTTAAGCTGGAGCAACCTTTTCTACATAGATCCCGTCAATGGCGAAGTGTCGCTCCGCCAGAGTGTACTGACTCGCTCGGAACTAAACTATTCGGTAAGAACGCTTATTGTATTGTTAGTGCACTTTTTAAGTCGGAAAAAAAGAAAGCCTGATTGTAAAACAACGAAAACATATACAATTTTAGCTAAACGTATCTGTTTCGGACGGTCGCTTCCCTGCTCAAATTGTGTACTTTGAACTAAACGTAAGCGTGACTCGGGATCTCAGTCCTCCGACTTCGGCCCAGGCCAACTACACCGCCAGAATCACAGAAAATGCAGCAATCGGCTCTGTTGTCGTATTTTTAAATGTGACGGACGCAGATCTTCGCGGCAGTCTAGTTTACAACATTCGTGGACTGTACCCAGCTGAGACCTTCTTCGCCGTGAACAGTTCAGGATATGTTACAGTTCGCGACCTGCTGTACAAAGACGTAGATAGACGAGGAAGTTATTGGGTAAGTTGATATATAATAAGTAACTTTTTTCCTATTTCACTACTTTAAAATAGAATAAAACAACAGAAAAATTTAATGAAACTCCGATTCAGATCATTATCGGTGTCTACGATAGTCTAAGACCCGATCGTGTGACAACGCTGACAGTGAGCGTTGAAGTCGAGCGAAACTTTACAGGCCCAGTTGTGCTGCAAAATGTCTACAATCGCCAGATCTGTACAAGCCTACCGACAGGCTCGGTTGTGCTGGCGGGGGCCGACCTAAACATCAGCCGAGTGTCCGGGACGGTGCTCACATTCTCCATCAGTAGCGCCGACAGTAGCTTTAGCTCAAATTTCAGTCTAAACCCAAGCACAGGAGACATTACAGTATTGGGAAGCCTTAAGGCCTGGGATGGCTTGTCCAGCGCTGTTATTTCTGTAAAAGACCAATACGGCAGAACGGAGCAAGGACTTGGTTTGGTTCGAGTGACAATTTCAAGCTACAACATCACAACTCCACCTCGCGTGGTTCTTCCAACAGACCAGATTCTTTCTAACGTCGCAAATCCACTAGACGGACTGTGGGATTCGGTTCCGGTAAACACAACTGCATTCTCCGTCACCATCTATAATGATCAACTCAACGGCACAAGCGACGCTGTGCGTAACTCTCTCATGTCAAGCTACTCCGCCAGCATTTTGGGAAGCACTCTAGCCGCCAGCTTCTTTAAAATCGTCAAAAGACCGACGCTCGACTGCGGCACAGGTCCTGGCTGCCCATATCAGTCGTTTGACATCCAAGTAGCTCGATCGCTTACTGAAGACCGAAGTCTTGAAGCCTGGGCGAATTTTACCATCGCATTTTTGTTTAACTGCGACATCAACCAATCCCCAGCTCTGACCACTGCGTTCTCTCTCCGGATTCTGCGAAACAATGACTCTGCCTCGTACAACCCCTCGACTGTGTCAATCTCTGTTTCGGCAGTACTAGAAATCGGCACCCGACTGCCCATATCTGTTTCCATTGTTGACACAACAAAACCACCGTTCCAACCACCCTATTATTGCGACATTGTGTCCGTACCTGGAGGAGCTAGCGCAGCCACAATTAAGACCTTCATCTACCTGGATCCAGCCACTTGCAGAGATTTCTACGCGATAAAGCCATTGAACACGTGGTCTGGAGGAAATTCGATCAACTTCTCCATCTCGCTGAATGAAAACTGGCCATCAGGGATAAGCATCGCCAGACCATACGCGCTGAATGTTACGTTGACGTTTGCCTCTTCAACGTGGCCTGCTGAGTTCTCTCCGTCTGTTCTTAGCGTCAATATTACTGACACGACTCCAGTTGGCACTGGAATAGCGCGACTGAACCTTACTGATCGAGACAGAATGGTGAGTAACTGCTTGAGCTTTACTAGTTAATTTTTTATGCAAATAAACTCAACTTGACCTCATTAAAACTTTTTTGGTGAACTATTTTAGGGCGATTTAATGTACTCGCTTCAAGCTCTGAGCACAGGAGCCGGCGTCTTCTTCGGAATTCGCAATGTGAGCTCAACGAACATCTCAGTCGAGGTTGAACTCTACATAATTAACTTTCTTCGCAAGGATGTGCTGGAGCAATATCAGGTAATTTTTATCGATCTCAATCAAGTTTTGAGAATAGCTCGTATTAGATAGATATCTAAAACTCCTCTGTTTAAACCTGTTAGGTATCGTTAACCGGTTACGACAGCGCCTATCCAAAGGACATGACAGTGGCAAACGTCACCATCAATGTTCGGCGAAATGTAGGCTATCCCAGCGTTTTGTCTGCGCCGTACTCTCGAACCATCGGTCCAAAGTGGATTATTGGGACAGCTGTTGTCACAGTCAGCGCCACTGATACTGTTGACAATGTAAGAAACATATCGACGAATGATTTTGGTAAAATTGCTAACAAACTTTTTAATGCTAAAACCATAACTTCTCTTTACAGGACACGGTCACTTACAGCCTGAATGGATCAGCCACTGACAATCAGTTCTTTTTCGTCCAGCCGTACACAGGACAGATTGTACTGAAGGAATCTCTGCAGCTAACCACTATTTCAACCTTCTCGGTACTTTATTGCGACTGTCACTAATAGACTAAGCAAAATTGATTTCCCCGTTTAAAATTAAAACTAATTTAACTGTTCTCTTTTATATTTTTCAGCTAAGTATTGTAGCAACTGATTCTGGTGTTCCAAGAAGGGAAGTTTCCACGATTGTTACAATCAACATACTTCGGAATGAGTCTGTCACTCCAGTGTTCGGCATTGTTCCGGCGCAGTATTCGATCAATGTCTCCGAAAATGCAGCAGTTAACACATCTGTGCTGTTCGTCAATGCAACAAGTCAAAAATCACCGGTAGGACTTAAATTTAGACGGACTTGGAATTTGTGATTAATTACCATTGGTAGTTTTATAACGCAATTATGAAAACCTGCTTTTTCACCAACAGGAGCTGATTAGATACGTAGCTTTGGGTGATGGACTGGCCACTGACTACTTTCAAGTGAACAACATGACTGCTGACATCACTGTGAAGAGTGCTCTTACCGCTGAAACTATCACCAGAATGATTGTACGTCTCTCAGTGTTTTCATATTTTGCTTTACTCGCTTGTGCTCGTAGTGATGACTCTCATGAAACTGGCATTTCAGCTTCGGGTGCAAGCATTTAGCCTCGCTGATCTAGCTGAAACCAACACGGCCACTGTGACAATATCAGTGATCAGAAACGAGTTCCCTCCAGTGTTCTTATCCTCCGAGTTCAATGTGACAGTGGGCGAGACCACAGAAATCGGTACCAACATCTACAACATGTCTGCAACGGACAGAGATGCTGGAGGCGTCATCACGTACACTCTACAGCCAAATACCACTAACGACGAGTTTTTCTTTATCAACGCCAAGACAGGCGCAGTCTATCTAAAAACATCTCTAATGAAAACTAGTATGGGACTCTTCAGCTTGATTATTTCAGCAACTGACTCCGGAGTTGTGCCCAGAACAACCACAGTTAGACTAAATGTGCTTGTGCCCAGAGATGCATTCGTGTTGGTATTTAACACGACAAGCGTTGCCGTCAGCATCAACTACACCCAGACTGTCGGCGCCGTCTTCTATAAGGCTGTACCGTTCGATATTAACAGCACCGTAAGTATTTTCTCGTTTATTTTAAATAGGCTGCTGAGAAAAATTATGGATTTATTCTTTCTATTGATACAAAATCCATTTCATTTATAATTTCAATTTTCTTGCAGTCAAGCTACGAATTCAGAATCAGCAACGCCGATAACTTTTTTTTTGGTATTAATTCGACCACCGGCGAGGTGTACGTTGCCAAGTCGCTGCTGCTTGACACCCTCAGTCTGACTCAGTATCAGGTAAATTTCTGTAAATTAGAACACTAGCATAGACGACAGAAGGCGCGTCGTTAAGAAGTGCAAGCAAATATGTTTGAAAGTACTACACTTCCGTACTTTCGTAATTACTTTTTGCAGATTAACATTTCCTGCTTTGAAACGCTTCATCCACAAAATGTCGCCATGATGGTTCTCACAGTCAACGTGAATCGAAACTTGTACGGACCCCAGTTCAACCAAAGTCTGTACGGGTTTTCAATCTTAGAATTGTCGGCCATTGGCACAACGCTCGGCCCCGTCAGGGCTACTGACATGGATGTCGGCTTTGGGAAGCTGGAAGTAATCCGACATTCCATCCAGAACGACTCGGGCAATCCGGCGCTGTCTTACTTCTACATCAACGAAGTCACCGGCATGCTATTCCTGGAAAGGTCTATGGATGGAATTACAGAGGACTTTTTCAACGTAAGTTTTTGCTTTTAAATAGCAATTTCTTGGTAAACGGTAGACGTACAGAACGACTACATGCTGTAAATTTCCCCCAATATTGTTGTTTAATTTTCAGTTCACAGTACTGGCCACGGACTCGGGCCCAAGTCCACAGACCGCTTCAACAGTAGTTTCAATCGCTATCGTCAAACAACCGAGACCAGTAGTGGATTTGACTCAAAATTTCTTTGTGAACATCTCCGAGAACCAGCCAGTTGGCAGCTCGGTTTACCAAATTAGATTTAACAACACGCCATCGGGCATCACTTATGAAGCGACGGGAATGGGTTCGGCTCCATACTTCTTCTCCACCAATGCTACCGGAGCAGTGATTGTGAATCGAAACCTCAAGGAAGAACTAGTTACTAACTACAATGTAAGAAGCTATATTGAACATCAAGGGTTCATTGGAAATGCTTAAATATTTCTCCTACCAACTTAACCGTTAAACGTAACCTACTTGACCAATTTTAGCTGACCCTGAGCCTCTATTACGCAACGAGTCCATCACGAAGGACCACAGTGAACATCGTTATCAATGTTCGTCGAAACGAGAACGCGCCGGTCTTCTTGTCTACTTTCTACCTGTTCCGAGTGCGCCCGTCACTACCAATTGGCTCACGAGTTGGAAACGTGTCCGCTACGGATGCAGACTCTGTGAGCTGTCAAGCACTGGCTGCACAATGACACGCCCTGCTTTTATTTTCAAATCACAGTCCATAATAAAACAAATTTCTCTAATTTATTTTAGCCACGCCTCAGCTATCAGCTGTCGGGCTCCGCAGACTGCCAGTCGCACTTCTACGTTAATTCAGAAAACGGTGACATCATCCTGAAGGAGGTACTCAACGGAAGTCTAATGGCAGACTATTATTTCAATGTAAGTTGCAACGGCTGCTCAAAAAAACTTCATTTTTAATTTTGTCGATATGAAATAGTGACAACTCAGGGACTTAAGCTGCCAATAAGTTTGGATCAATTGCATCACAGACTACTGTTATCACTGCTGCTAATAATTCAAACCCCATGCAAAGACATAAACATTTGTGACCAGAGCACAACTTTCGCAAAACTTCAGTGCACAATATCAGCCAGCGACAACACGCTTCCGTCGCCAAAGACAACAACAATATCAGCCTTCCTGGTGCTGCAAGTTGATACGAAACCCGTGTGGAGCAAACCCAACGGAGCGCCTATTTACCTGACCGTCTCTGAGACGATCTCAGTCGGTTCGATTATTAATTTGCCCGCCATCTATCCGCTCTTTGCCAACGATTCCGACATGCTTGTAAGATATTATAAATAGTTAAATCAGCGCTGAATTTCGTTGGTCAAGAACTTAACTTGAAGACATTTGCTTAAAATCATATTTTACTTTAGGGTTCCATGAGCTACTCAGTGATCGGAAACTATCCAGTCAACCTGTTTTTCTCATACAATCAAACGCTGAGCGCTGTCACGCTAATCAGGTCGCTGCTAACGGACACTCAAAACACGGCCAGCTACACCGTAAGAAACCTTTCAAACTTCTCTCAAGCTGCATATTATTCAGTTGTTACTAATTATGATCAATTGTACATGTACTGTGTCATATTCGATCCATAACTTTTTCAGCTTATCTTGGAGGCCTACGACAGTATGTACCGAACTTCAGCATCTCAGATTACTATTGTGCTGAACGTGAGCCGCAATGCCAATAAGCCCACTTTCGAGTACCCAGCCTATGTTGTCAATGTCCTGGAAGGAGTACCGTTGGGCACGGTGTTGAATGTTGCCACGCCTGCTGGGGTTGTAATTAAAGCTACAGATGGCGATAACGAGGTATGCTATAAGCGCAGTTATCTGCGATAAATACATGCATTTGTTAATGCACTTTCTATTGATTGCATTTATCCACCTTCCAGACCATAACATACTCGCTAAGTAGCTCCGTGCCAAGTGACTTGGATTACTTCTATCTACAGCCAGAAAACGCCAGGTTACTGGTAAAATCCAAGCTTCAAGACACCGCAAAGAGCTTGTTTCAGTTCACTTTGACGGCCACTGATTCGCGAGGTGGTCAGGGATTTTCAAATCTAACAATAGCTGTAACGCGCAACCTCAGCAGACCGATATATCCCGAAAGTTTCATTAACATCACCGTCTCGGAAAATATGCCGATTGGTGCCATTGTATACGACCTAAATGCTACGGCAGCAGTGCTTCCAGATGAAATTCGCTACCGCCTTGAGGGCGACAGTTTGGTTATGCGCTTGTTCCAGGTGGACAACATCACCGGTGTACTGTCACTGAGCCAGACACTCTCGGGTAGCACCTTCACCGAGATCGATGTCAGAGTTGTGGCGTACAGTCGAATCAGCGTGACAGTCGGCACTGAGCTATCTTCGCTGGCTCTCCTGAGGATCACAATTCTGCGCAATCAAAACGCTCCGGTGTTCAATCCGAAGATGTACACTGCGACGGTCTACGACGGCGTCGCTGTAAACGCCCTTGTCGTCACTCTTGTAGCCACTGATGCGGACAACGATTCACTCACCTATTCCATGAGCGGAGGTGCCGAGGCGCTGAAATATTTTTACGTAGTGCGAACAACCGGCCAGATTCGAGTCGCTGATACAATTCCTAGGTTCGATAACCAGACTTACGAGTTCAATGTAACAGTGAGCGACAATCGCATCCAGGAGAAGACAGATGTGGCCACAGTACGGATTACTGCTAGCAAGGACGCCTCTTTGCCATTCTTCTTGCAACCAACCAACGGAACGACATTTGAGCTGCGCATTCAAGTAGACCAAGCGCCGCTGGTTGCCATCACAAAGGTTGTTGCGGACCGTCTGAATCGATCGGTGAGTTTCCTTCCTTCAGAACGAGTTTTAAATGTTAAATTACTCAAAACATTTAAAGCAAAAAACGTTACATTTCAGCAACCGATGGTGTACACGACAACGGGAGTCTATCCGGCTAACATGCTCTTCCAAATAAACGTCACTGGTGAAATTTATCTAGCTAAATCGCTTTTGTTGGACAACCTGAAGATTTCTGTATACACAGTATGTAGCACTAATACCTTTCTTAAAAATATATCCAGGTATTTAACGCTCGTACCAATGCATTAAAATCGCATTTTAGCTGCTTGTCGAAACGTACGATCCGATCTCGCCCCGGGCAATCGGCCGGTTGAACATCACCATTATTGTTGACTTGAACCCCTACGCTCCGGTTTTCACTCAACGGGTGTTCACTGGTACAGTCAACGAATTCGCCAACCCAGGAACGCAAGTGCTGCAGCTGAACGCAACAGACAGGATTGCTACAGATGTCCTGGCTTATTCGCTTGCCTCTAGCGTGGACACTGAAATCCAGAGGCTGTTCTACGTTAATTCAGAGACAGGAGCCATCACCGTACGGTCATCGCTGCGACCCAATATTACCGCTCAGAACTATACTGTGAGTGCTCCATAAAGTTAATTTTCAATTTTCGCATTATACCATTGCTTCAATTCAAGCATTTGACTAGTCGCAAAAGAGTGATCCATTACGCAACTGTACGAGCTTATACCCTATATATTCAGTTCCAAGTGCAAGTGAGCGACGGAGGCAAGTCGGATTCTGCTTTCGCAACCATAATCGTCAGTAGAAACCTGTACTACCCCGTGTTCAACACCTTGCCAATCAACGTGAGCAACGTGGACGAGACCTTCTCTGTGGGCTACATCATCTACAACAATATCAATGTGACTGACGCTGACAATGCAGGCGCCATTTCCCTAGAGCTAACGGGCATCGACACCGCGACAGAGTACTTCTCCCTGCAAATGTCCAGCGGTATTGGCGCAATCAGGATTGCCAAGAGCCTTCTGCTGGACAGTAGTGACACTTTCCAGTACAAGCTGCGCATCGTTGCCGTTGAGGCGGGTGCGCCGCACATGCCAACCACGGCAACCATCACAGTGAATGTGAACCGCAACATCAACTCGCCAGTGTTCTATGGCACAACCAGTGGAATCTATTCGGCGACAGTTAACCAGTACGATCCTATTGGGACATTCCTGGTCCGCGTGATGGCCAGCGACAGCGACCTGCCGGTATGTTCATCGAACTCGGTTGTTTACTAAGAAACATTTTGTTGGTTTCTTAGAAAGAAACATTTTGCAATTGTCTACGATGTCTTCCGTTTTAAGCTGACCTACGTAAATTTATTGAGAACTGATATCTTGCTATTTTAGAACAATCCGCGCAGCCAGGTGACCTATTCAATTGGAAATTCGACCGATTTCTACATTAATCCCAGCACTGGAGTCATCACCACAGCGGCAAAGCTTACGCAAGAGACCTACGTGGTAAGATATCTGTTTTATCTTTGCTATGCTTAATTTAATTTCAAAATGCAATTCTCTGACAGTAGTACACTGGTAAAATTTCAGCTGCAAGTGGTAGCCTCTGACAGCTACCTTCCAAGGCGTCAGTCCACTGTGATTGTAGTAGCCATCACGGTCAACACGAACAGGCACACGCCCAGCTTCAGGGTGCCAATTTATCGGGTCAACGTGTCCGAGTCCTTCCCGATTGGCATGTCGATCCTACAACTCAACGCAACGGATAGCGACGGATCGGTAAAGGCGGCTCTTGAGAGACAGTCAGATAAATTACATGTACAGTGTAGATAGCTTACAGTGAACTATACAAATTTATAAAAAACATTACAGAGCTCTCCATTCGGCAGAGTAGTGTACGGACTTTTGGGAGCCAGCAAGGATCTGCGCTACTTCCAGGTGGCCTATTCAACCGGTGTAATTTCACTGAAGGACACGCTTCTAGGCGCTGGACTGGCGGAAGTCAGAGTAAGTTGACTTTTCAAAGTGAAAGTATCATGGCTCGTACGAGTACACCAAATAGTTATACAGAGAATTCTACTGTAGTATGATTTGCTATCAATGGCCTTTATAGTTTACAACGACAGTGTAAAGCAACAGTCAAATTATACTGTACTAAGTTTATTATTGTAATATAACTTTCTAATAGCTGAACGTTCATGTGACCGAATTCTGTGTATACTCTCTTATTTGTTAATTTCAGAGCTTTGAAATTCAAGTAAAATCGGCTGCATGTTTGATTTTTTTTACATATTTATCAACTGAGTCTTAGGATTTTCTGCTAACTATTGATAGATGTGCACTTATTATAGAAAAAGCTTAAACAGCAAATTGCACCACCGGAGTTTACAGTTTTACACCGAAATCATCGAAGTGCTGCACTTGTTAAAAGGCTTCGACTTTCAGTGGCCCCCGGATATGACTATAATTTCAAAATATATGTCCCAACCGGCACAGACGCACAAAAAGATTTATAATTTTCAGCACGCACGACCAGATTATAACTTACTATATATATATATCCATTACTTCAGTACTAAAATGCACTTAGTAAGCCAGGAGAGTCTGAAGAAAAACCTAATAGAAACCCTGAATATTTTACGATTAGTCAGCACTACATCCTTGGAGCACTTGAGAAGCTCTTTAGGCCATGAGAACGCACGGCACAGTATATCCAAACAATATGCACTTTTAAAATGAACGAAAGTCCCCTACTACCATTTAATTATGTTTTTTAAGGCAGCTTGAACATTGTAGCCACCATTGTAAATCAGTTTAAAAACCACACTGCCTAACATTCCAACTGACAGCTGACGGCCATAGCATCTGATCAAGGCGAACCGCCGCGAGTGGGCAATGCCACAGTAATCATCTTTGTAACCAAGGACGTCAACGCCACTCGATTCAATCAGACTGAGCTTCGCGTCACCTACAATGAAGACTTAGCCGTGGGATCCAGTGTGGTCAATCTAACTGCCATTGATCCTGACGCTACTGTAAGTAGTTGGTATCATTTCTTTAACCTTACATAAAAGTAAGGTTAATATTAAGTTACTATTCAATATCTCAAATTCACCGGCAGAGATATATAATATAAAGCTCTTATACTAGTACTTACTGTACTGATGTCGATTAATTTGAGTCTTCCCTTATGAATCAGGGCCGTATTCGTTATCTCATTGTCGGCGATGGCCTGTCATCTTCGCTATTCACCATTGGAGAGTTTACCGGAATGATCAACCTAAGCCAGAGCTTCACTATTGACAGTGGAATCTTGTACACTGTAAGTTTACCTGATCTTCAAAGTCCACGTCACTTGGCTTTTTAGTGATTTACTGTCTCACTAATATCATCGTGACAACTTAAAACTTTTTTGGTACTCTTACCTTAGATCCGAGTTGTGGCGTACGATGAAGCGGATCCGATCCAGAAGGCCACCGCCCTCGTCTACGTCACCGTGGTGCGCAACCGCAACAGCCCCAGCTTCGTGGGTTCGCTGCCCTTCTCTGTCAGCATTACGGAATCGCAGGTCTTGGGAATCACAATTCTGCAGATCAACGCCACAGACCCAGACCCCGGACCAAGTGGCGAGCTTAGATACTCCATTGTCGATCCTGCTTCGCTGCCAACTGATGCAAGCAGCTGGTTCTACGTGAATCCACTGACTGGCGCCCTGTCAGTGTCGAGGACCCTGTCATTGGACGGTCGATCGTTGAACCAGTACAATGTAAGCAATCTAAATAAATAATGCAATTTAAGCACTCTTTAAATATCAAAGTCAGAAACTCGGACACGTCGTTTATTAAGAACTTATACAATATTTGAGATTAAGTTTGAATTCAGTTATTAAAACGTAAATAGTCAGGGCAATAACACTAACTGTATAATTTTCCTTCATGGAGTGGCCGTGTCTAATGAAACGATATCAAAACTGTCTCTAAACTTTCAGGTGTCGATTCGTGTGTCAGATCAGGGCAATCTTCCTAGGAGTGTCACCGGCCTGGTCATGATTAACGTGGCTCGCAACCTTAACAAGCCAAGATTCCTCAACAGCACCATCACTGTCACCATCAATGAGAGCATCTCAGTCGGCACAACTATAACTCGGGTGGTCGCCGTAGACCCAGACCCCACAGACAACGTTACCTACAGCGTTGTCGGAGTACCGGCAGTTTACTACTTTGACGTCAACTCGAACACGGGAGATATCTTCGTCAAGTACTCGCCAGGCTTTGGCACAGAAGTTTTATACAATGTAAGCAAGGCAGTATTTTTTCGCGGGTTTTGTTTAATCTATCCTGTTTTACCTACAAAAAATCACGTCCCAAGTCATTGTAAATTTTCCCCATGTCTAATAACTTTGGTACTCCACTAGGTTAAATGATCTGATTGTAATGCTTTCCCAGCAATCAAAGCATTTCCCAATTTGCAAATAAACCCGCAGTTGGCGATTGTCGCATCTGACGGTCGGGATCCACCAGGAACGGCACGAACGGAGGTTATCATCAAAGTGATTCGCAATGCCAATGGGCCAGTATTCAGCTCGCCGACCTACAATTTCACAATCTCCGAGTACACTGCTCTCAGCACGGTGATCGGAACTATTTCTGCGACTGACGGGGACCCACCCAATGTAAGTGCATTTCACATATGAATCCATGGGCGTGAGCTTACTGAATTGGCTGTGTGCAAGCTTAGGAGCTATGAACTCAACAGTGGGTAGAAAGATTTGTTCTCAACACTTAATAAAAGTTATGCGTATCTTATTGTATTTCTCCTACGATACGTACTCATCTAAATTGCAAGTACAAGTGATGATTGCATTTTGGGACCTTTCTAATTGAAACATTCTAGATCCCGAGCGGCACCTTGACTTACACAATCAGCCTCGTTCGTTCAACTACTGGCGTAGCCTCGCTGTTCCTCTTGGGTAGCCGCAGCGCCGCTCTCACCGTTGCGTCGCCTCTGTGGAGCGTCCCCTCCAGGCCGAGTCCCACTGTCTACACTATCGGAATTGACGTCACTGACGGCTCCCCTTCGCCAAAGTCAAACGCCACCACCGTTTTTGTCACGGTTCTGCGCAACCAGTTCAGTCCAGTGTTCTCCACCAAATCTGTCAACATCACTGTGAATGACCTCTCCAAGCTGGGCACCTTCATTGCGCAGCTGACTGCCACTGATGCCGACTCCGCCTTGCAGCCGGACACCAACAACTCCCGCATAACTTACTTTGTTGATCCCACGAATTCGGCGGCAAACGCCTACTTCTACGTGAACCCGAACACTGGCAAGGTGACCCTGTCTCAGATGCTCGTCAACAATCCGGCAAACCCGGACAGTTACGTGTTCACCGTTTACGCATCTGACAGCGGCGTGCCGGCACTAAACGACACGGCCAGCATTCGGGTGAACGTCGATAAGACGGCAAGCACTGGCACCAGGACGCTGGGATTTGTGCAGCCGGAGTACACGTGAGTTGCTCGACGTTTCTAATGTACACACTGTATCATAAATGATGCCGATAAGTTTAATAAATTAATTATGGCATCGTTAATCTTTATAATCATAAAAAAATTCTAAAATTTTTACACTTTCCTCGACAGAGTCGAGTTGACCGAAAACGCTGTGATCGGCACCAACGTGCTAACCCTGGACGTCATCTATCAGGATACCGACAAGACTGTCAACTGCAATTTTGCTAGCGGAAACGAAGGCGGCTACTTTGACATCGTCGGTCGCAACGGCAACAAAGACTGCCAGATGGTGACCAAGAAGGTGATCGACAGAGAGGCGATCAGCAGGTTTGACCTGAGGATTTCGGTGTCGCACTCGGTCTCCGTGCCCGGCAGGCGTCGTAGGGCCGTTAGCGACGCAATGGAGCCACTGCTGTCGCGAAAACGCCGTCAGAGTAAGCAAAATTGCCTGTTGCAGTCAGCAAGAAGTGCATTGCTAGCCTAACTTGAAGCTCTAATTTAGAAAAGCAATCATGCCCGCTCTGCTATTGCGCTCGTAGTTAACCAGCTTTTGCAGCCAATGCTTTGCTCCCCATTAGTTTTTTGCTCAATTAAAAACAAGCGGCAGCTAATGCCTTGTTATCCTCCTCTGCCTATCATGCCTTCAGCATCGGGTAAGACGAATCGCCAATTAAACTAATTCACCATTATATCTAGCTGTCAGCATCACTCTCTCAAATACATGTAGCTCGTACTTCTGAACTATGGCTCGCATACTCATCAAAAGTTAACAAAGCGACGCATCCCCTTTCTAATTTATAGGTTCCGGTAAGCAATAAAGGCTTCCTTTTACGACGTTTAGTACCAGAAAGTGAAAACTCCAACAAATATTATTATTTCATTGTGTCTTTTTTCGTTGGAATGCATAATTAACAATAAAATACAGAATATTTTCATAAAAACATGAAGCAACTCGAGCTTCTACAGTGTTTTAGTGGTGGATTCGTGGAATGCTGAGAGTTCTAATCATTAACCAGAATAATTGTTACACCCAAGATAAATTTTCCCCAATCTTTAGGCAAAACACCGTGTTTATTTATAATTAATTGTATGACACAACAATGGATGCACACTATATATAGACAGCAAATAGTATTAAACTAAGCTAAACAACAATGTTCTGCTGTCCTCCATGTATTAATGCTACCTTGACGGTAGCTTAAGCTCAATCTATTTAAACTTTATTCTTAACCCGGAACGGTCCAAGCTTGAAAGCGGCTTAGATTGAATAATTTTTTTCTATAAACGAATAAACTTTCAGCTTACACGTCCTATCCGACTGTCAAAGTCCTCATCATGGTGTCAGATACCAACGACAATGCACCGCTGTTCAAGTATCCGGTGTACCCCAACCGGACCAGCACACAGAACAAGTACTTCGCTGCAGTGGACATGTTTGCTCCCGCCAACACTCGGGCTATCACCGTCAATGTAAGTCAGGCGCTTCTCCTGACACAAACCATCTATTTTCTATAAAGAAACGCTGTGCATAATTTTAAGTGCGCTTTTCTTTCCATATCAGGCAACAGACGCGGATCTTGGCCGGAACGCGGAGGTCTCCTACGCGCCTAACGCGTGGACAACGGCAACGCCGCCGAATCCGCCCTTCCTGCTGTCGGATGCCGACGGATCTGTCCGCACTGCCGCCACCTTCAACAGAAACTCGACCATCAAGTACCGTTTTGGGGTGATCGCCCAGGACAACGGCCTGCCCGTTCGGCTCTCCTCCAGCACAGAGCTAATCGTGAACCTCATCCAGGACAAGAATCGCATGATTCTGGTTGTACCCGGGCCTAACAAAGAGCCGAAAGTCACCATCCCAAGTCTGGAGACTATTCGCAGGTTGGTTCATCCGCTTTTTTGCAAATTTTAATTTATCAACTTATCGATATGGATAAGTCGGTGCCTATTAACGACACTCCTTCGTTGAATAATTTTTAGGACACTTCAAACTGCAACTGGCCAAGTCGTCCTCATTGAACGAGTGAATCCTCGGCAGTATCTCGAGGGAAGCACAATTAGGGACGATCCGACTGGGTGAGCCTTTCATATCAGAGTGACTTGGTCAAGGCAATTAGACCACTTCACGTCCATGAACAATTAACTTCAAATTAATTTTCGCTTTTACAGTACCGATATCTGGTTCGTGTGCGTCAATCCGGTCACTTACGACATTTGCGTGCGCGACGACGCTGAACCGACAAAGTGAGTTAAATTACAGAGCTGACTAACTCCTGGCTGCATTAAAAGCTAGTTTCTTATTCCCACATTAAACGTAATTTTGATAAAATTAAAACCGCTGCAGCGCCTTCATGACAAACGAGGCCAAGGAAAAAATTCGAAACATGCTTAACGGTGTGGTTCCCATGGAGACGATCCGCGCTCCATTTGGCGTTACAACTGGGCAGCTGGCCTTCAAGAAGACGTCGGATATTCTCTACCAGTATGGCTTCGCGTCCGACGTCTGGGCCGCCCTGATCGCAATCGCCGCGTTCATCATTCTCATGTGCATCATTGTGATCGTCTACTGCTTGGTGCGACGGCCAAGGTGAGAATCTTGGGAGACATTGAGGCCGTATGAATTTGCTCCGACTCCAGCATTTACTCATGCAGGTCTTTTAGTGAGGTAGCGAAATATAAAGGGTAGACTGGTATGAAATTTCTGTTCTTTTTTTCTCACCCATCCTACTTCTACAAAGACTTTCAGTAGATGGTAAAACTTTAGACATAGACCTTAGACCATACAGTATGGAAACAACACTTTTGTATTTTCTGATTGCGTTCTGACAATTTTCTCTCGGATAGCTGCTCAACTCTATCAAAATCCTCAAACTAACTTTAAAAAATCCTTAAACCGGTCGAAGAAGACTATAACTAAGTTTAGTGCGTGCCAGACTAGCTTGTATTATGTTGGGGTTGTGGCCTAAAGGTTAGAGCGTCGGAATCACGAATTGAAGGTCGGAGGTTCGATTCCCGATCCCACTGGAACAATTTGTGTTTTTGAGCAAGATATATAACTCTGCATTGCTTCAGTTCACCCAGCTGTAAAATGGGTGCCAGCATTAGCTGGGGTAATTAAGGGTGTGTGGCGACCCCCAGTCCTTGGACTGAACAGCCGTACGCAGCCTTCAGATGCGCCGCGCAATAGCTGCGGCTGAGCCGTCGGTAGCAAATCTGCCCATTGGGGCAGGTGGATTCAATTATTATTTTATGATTATTAGGCCTTATACAAAATTAGCCCAACCACTTCTTTCAGAGACCCGCGCTTCCTGGCTGCTCGGGCCAACCCGTACGACATCTATGCGGCCTCGCAGATCGGTAGCCACGTCGGCCCGGTGTCTCTCGCCGCCTCAGAGATTAACGGTCATGGCGGCGCTAAGATTGACGATATCGAAGAGCAGTGCCTCGAATACAACATTGAGAGCGTGCCGGCCCAGGAGCAGATTACGCCTCAAGAGCAGCCTGAATATGTGCAGATCCGGGAGCCAAACACCAGTTCGTTCATCAATCCGCGATTTCAGGGAATGTCAGAACTTGTTAGCTATCACTGACCTTCATTGACCTCTATACTTGACCCGAAGCCACCCCCTATTGGTAATATTGCTCATGCCTAAAGAAAACAAAATGTAAAACTTGGCCTTCTGTGCTTGGTCTTCAATATCAGGAAGTTATTGAAAGTACACACAATAGCGTGTCAAATTAAAAAATGGGTAATCTTTTCTAGATCATTAAAAACATAATTCAAAAGCTATCTCAAAAAGCGATTTACTTCGTATCAAGATGGTTACAGAGCAGGACGCCAAGTTTATTGCTACTTTATCATATTCAATACAGTAAAAAAAAATTTAAAGAATGACTAACTTTAGTTTAAAACTGAACGATTTTTGAAGAATATGAATTATCGGAATCGCCTTTTTTGTCAGAAAGCTACTTAACTTGCTATTACTAATACAATCGACATCTATTGTCGAAAATATATGCTAATGAACTTTGCTGTGAAGTTTTTAATGTCCAAGAAATAATTGTATTTCCTTTGCTTATTTGAATTCGTCTTGATTCACTGCTTCAAATATTAAAATATTAAACTCTCCCTCGATCCCTCTCTCTCGAGTAGTGTCTCTGTTCTTGCTGTATTTGGATTGCTAAATAAATCATAATTCGTTTGGGATTCGTGTATACGAGTACATGGAGTTGTTTTTTGATCCTGCCCTGGCCAGACGGGTATTAAATACGGGTATTGCCTGAGATGCCGCGTATGACACCGCCAGAATATGAGCTCAAATGGCATGGAACAGGTGAGCCGTCTTATCTAAGCATCGGCGGCAATAGAGTTCGTGTATTTACACTGCACTCACATCGTCAGTAAACTACCGGTCGTAAATTAAAAAAACCAATCGGGTTTTTCAATCTCAGATTGAGACTGCCATATCTCAGGCCATTGATAAAAACTTGTTTCCTAAACATGGTGCGATGCCTCAATGCCACCAAGATTATCCAGATATAAAATATACTAAGGACTCAAACAAGAGCCTTACATCAGCAAAGGACATCCTACTCTCAAGAACTGCCCGGACTCAGCTGCTGAGAAACATGGCCACCAATTTGTCCCTAACTGCACCATTTTCAAGCGCTACAAACGAAAGTAGCGGCGACACCGACTACCGTTCGGTTCTCGTCGGACTGTACACCGGGGTCGGGCTACTGGGAGTGCTGGCTAACGTCACCCTCCTAGTCACCGCCTGCTCCCATGCCAGACTGATGCGTCGTTCACCAACGGGCGGTGGCATTGGCAATGGCGGCGTCTACATTCACTACGGAGTAGCCGGCTTCGACCTGGCGTTCCTGCTGGTGAACCTGCCCATGCAGCTGGTCAACTACCTGCACTATGACAACTGGGCCGTCGACCGGATCGTTATTGGTGACGATTTTAATATTGATGCCGACTTTGCATCGGCCAGTTGCAAGGCATTTCATTACATTCCTGCTGTGGTCTACGGCGCTCACGTGCTGTTCCTGGTTGGCCTGAGCATCGAAAGGTGAGAAGTGTAAATAAGGTCATGTGGTCCCAAATGAAGGCTAGATTGAAATGAAAACCGTATCCCTAGCATTTAATACAGCTGGATAGGCCCGCTCAAGATTGGTTTCTCTTTTCAACCAACTCTCCCTCTCTTCTTTTCTCTCCTCTTTTCTCTCCTCTTCTCTCTCGTCTTTTCTGTCTCCTCTCTCCACTCCCCGCTCGTCCCTCTTCTCCCCTCTCCCTCTTTTATCATCCATCTCTCGCCTTTTCTCTCATCTCTCATCCCTAATAATCATCTCTCATCTTCTGTTCTCTCTCCTTTTCTCTCTCCCTGGCCCGCAACCTTGAACTAGATTCTCTATCTGGCCCTTGGGGTAAAAATGTTTCGCCGACTCCAGATTTAATATCTGGCCTCGACATACGAGGCGCTAGAAGATTCATTTTAACACTGACAATGCGTCTTCCGCAGGTTGATAGTGGCCGTGTTCCCGCTAGGCCTGGCCGCCCACCACCCATCAGTGCTGATGCTCATCAATGTTATCAGCAGCATCGCGCTAGCGCTGGTGTTGGCGCTTCCCCAGCTGGTGGTGACGGGCACTCGATGGCACCGGATTGAACCAGTGGCCAGCAATGACACATTCGACGTGACTTACCAGTGCGGCTTGCTGTGGGCCCGAACCAGCGACCAATCCTCCAGGTAAGTTTCTGACGCCTAGCAACGGGGATTTCTTATGGTGGATGCCTAACTCTCGCGCCTTGTACATAAAATTGGAGCTGGAGAAATTAAAAATTGGTCTGGCGCTTATTGTTAAATTTACGTGAGCCCATGAGGGCCAATCGCCCGCAACGCAGTGTATCCTAGAAGGTACAATTGCCTTACGATAGGAAATTCAGGAATAATAATAATAATTGATTACACCTGCCCTAATGGACAGATGTGCAACCGATAGCTCAGCCGCAGCTATTGCGCGCGCATCTGAAGGCTGCGTACGGCTGTTCAGTCCAAGGACTGGGGGGTCGCCACACACACCCTCAATTACCCCAGATAATGCTGGCCCCAATTTTACAGCTGGTTGAACTGAAGCAATGCAGAGTTAAGTGTCTTGCTCAAATCGTTCCAGTGGGATTCAGAAATCGAACCTGCGACCTTCAAGTCGTGAGTCCGACACTACAACCCCCGTACACCCTCTGGAACATGCGTAGCATGACTGCTTGCGTCCTCGAATGTGAATTAACTGACAAGCTAAGCAACTCTAGAACAAGGCTCTATCTGCAATGGGCATAATTAATTCGAACCCCTCTCTTGCGCAGGGAGCTTGCGTTTCAAATCTACGTACAAGTGGCCTACGTCTGGCTGCCAATAGTGGTGGTGCAGATCTGCTACACCGCTCTGCTACTGCATCTCAGTCGCCGCAGCGCCATCATTGGGGCCAGCAACAGCAGCAACAATAACAATGGCAATGACAACAACAGCAAGGTGATTTTTACCGGCAGACGAGCTCGAAATTTACGCCTGAACCTGACGGTGGGCCTCACCACGGCCGTGTTTTTAGCCAGCTGGGTGCCGTTCTCAGTCGCCAACCTGGTCTCGACGGCCAGCGACCCGCTGCGCGAATTCCTTCGCCTGTTTGGATACAGCTCGGCAACGCTGAATACGGGCGTCTACGCCTTCTTGAACCCCGTCCAGCGAGCCCACCTGCACCGACTGATTGTCGGGCTGACGTTGCGCATTACCAAAGCGATTCACGCCTGCCGCCTGAGCTTCGAATGGCAGGAGGGCAGCGGATCGGCAGAGTCGTCGCGATCCCCTCCGCCCCAGCTGCCCCGTATCGTCAGCGTGGGCTGCGTTGGCGGCATCGGCGGCGTCGGCGGCGTCGGCGGCAGCGGTGGAGCCAGCCGACAGGACTGCGTTGTCGTGAACTCGGGCAGTACCACCTTTAAGCAACAGCTGAAGCAGCAGATTCAGCAGCAGCAGACTGACCAGGAACCGCGGGAGCAGCAGCAACAGCAGCAGCAAAGACGCATCACGCGCAGAGACACTCGAAGCACTCGGGTGGGGGCGCCCGCTTGTGGAGCCATGGATCGCTGAGTCCGATTGAGTCTATGGATTGAATCTTATATTATAGGAATAGGTTTACGAGCGTACCTGCAAGTTCGCTTGTAGCTAGAAACTCTAAAAGTCCAAAAACTGTAGAAGGCAATTAAGTTAAGCACAGAATCACATTCTACTACTTGAAGTAGCTCGTAGGCTTTGAATTCCAAGTGGAACGAAAATATATTGAAGTATTATAAAGCAAGTGAAGCAAGTGCTTTAACGCAGAAGTGTGAATCGAAAAATGATTAAATTACATATGGATTGCGTTAAGTGATCTTAATTCGCCACTCTATGGAATTATGAGTATGTATGTACACAGACATGATTCTAAACAAATCATTAAACGCGTTGCTATAAGAGCAAAAATCTGGGCAGAAAACAAAGAGAATCCCTAAATTCGATTTTTTGACACCAAGCTGTCTAAAAGCTTTCAGATGCTTCAATTCTGCGAAAGTTGAGACGTACGAGACTCTAAGACTTAATGCTCATAAAATGAAAGCCACTCTACCCGCTTCTGAGTGACTCAAGTAAACACAGCCTATTGCTCAAGACTTTGATGCAGCTCGGGTCAGCCTAGCTAATGCAGCGGCTCGGTATACTGTACCTGGAGTTCTAGAAGCCTCAGAATCTGGAGAGGAGAGTCAAACCGCTTGCTGTTTCATAAGTGTTGTCACACGAGTACAGGTATACTAGAACAGGGTATATTACCACTGCAACAGGTTCGCAATTAACTATCAGATCGAAATGAATTTTCATTCCAAATCGATGCAGACATAGATCAAATCATTCCCGCACCAGATCCCTAGCCCAGAGACTCCATGGTCAGACGCAGAGCCAAGGAATGGCGAACCAACAAAAAGGGGTGTGCCGATAGCGCAGTTCTGAAGCATAGAGAGAGACTTGCTCTAGTAGAGGGGGGAGGGGCGAAGGCTTTTTCGAACTCAAACTCTAGTGCTCGAGTCCGCCTGCATGGCACAGACTGGTTCAACTGGCCTTAGCTATCTGTTTTGCGTGGCTGTTTTGCGTTTTGTTGGTAGATTCTGTTCGGTTGGAAACAGGAAATTTAGTTCATTGAGCAGGCATTTCTAATTTGCTTTTTGAACGAGCGTAAGAGCAAAAAGTTGCATGAGTACATGTAAAAGAAAACAATAAAAAATTAATAAAGTACTTTGACAGGCAGAACAGCGCCACAAATGAAAATTGCTGCACTTTAATTACTTTTTAAAGAAACGAAATGAATTTCATAAAGCTCATAACCTTTAAAACAACAACTATCACAGAATGACGACTCAACTGAACTGAACTCAACTCAACTCAAGGGCGCAATATAGAATCTATACAGCGCAAGACGGTAGGTCA
The DNA here is from genome assembly GCA_002269645.1 of Macrostomum lignano. Lineage (NCBI taxonomy): Eukaryota > Metazoa > Platyhelminthes > Macrostomidae > Macrostomum > Macrostomum lignano. The sequence goes on along the minus strand of NIVC01000873.1, from coordinate 67,912 downwards.
GGAGAGGAGAAGAGAGACGGCAGATGAGAAAGGAGAGTGGAGAGGAGGGGAGAGAGGAGAGAGGCGAGATTAAAGAGGGGAAGGGAGATAAGGGGATAGAGAGGAGATGAGAGAGGAGAGGAGAAAAATAAAAGAGAGCTGAAAAGAGTCACAACCTTGATCGGGCCGGACTGCTATTGTGAAGTTTCAAAGGAGGGCCGGATAGAGAGGCTTCGGAGGCCACATGTCGGCCGGACTTTGCCGACCCCTGACATACACTAAGCTTCTATGAACTTTTGAGCTAGTTAAAGCCCTCATGTGAGCTACATGTATACTTTAATAGCAAAAAATGACCTCAATTGGTCAATATAAAGTTTCACACCGCGTCGCTCTGCAGATCTCAAAGTCTATAGAGTAGTCCTTGGCCAGTCAATTAGCCGGGGCGCTGTTCGGAATGGGAGCCAGCCGCCGCCGCACCCAGTCCGGAATGCAGGCTGGCGAGGCCCAGGCCAGCATGGGGTTGAACAGCACCAGTAGCACCATGCACTGGGTGAGCGCCAGGCACAGGATGACCTCCACCGAGGTGACCAGCTGCACCAGCAGGAAAGCGTTGGTCAGGTGCACAGCGATATCGAACGACGTGCCAAGAATTTCGAACCAAGCAAACTTTCTACGCTGTTCACCAGACTTTTGCCAATCCAACGAGCTCCAGGACACCACGCGTCTGGCAAAGAAGCCGCTCTCCCAGGTGGTGAAGTAGTACAGGTGTTGAGCCACCTGTGCCGCGGTGTACAGGTCCTGCCACCAGTACACTCGGCCGATGTATAGCCAGGCGAGGAACACCGTGAGGGTGTCGGCTAGAAAGTACGCTCGCACTCGAACGAGATCTCGCCTGGGCAGCAGGCGGAAGCGGAACAGAATGAACAGGTGGCTGATGGTGTGATAGAATTCCACCGTGAGCAGGAGGCTGCCAGCAAAATTCGGTCTTTGATCGAGGCCCATTGCAAAACTATTTTTTGCTGAAAAAACAAGCATAAAAAAGCAGAAGTGTGAAGGGCGGGTTGAAATTAATTATTTGTTTGAAATCAATGTCGCATTCAATGATGTGAAACGAATGACTGCTCTTTATGATTGAAATAGAGGTATTTTAAAGTTGAATGGATCCATTTTTCTATATCTTAAATATTTGTAATACGGGTATGTTTTTAAATGTACAATTATTTTAGTTATTATTTGTTACAATAAAATAATATCATGGAAATGGTATCAACAGTTTTGATACATTATATTATAATTTTATATTCTAGCTAGTGTAGAAATTGAACTGCACAACTTACGTTGAAAAGAAATTCTTATTCCCTATTCACTAAAATTGTTTCAACAATCAACTATTTAAAGCTAAGAAAAGCTACAAAAATGGTAGTGTTTACGGGAGCAGTGGATATAAATAAAAAAGTTTAGTTTTTTAGATCACTTTGATTTTAAATTGGATTGTTTTATTTTGGAATTTTAAGATTGAGTAAGTTAAATGAAAATATATGTAAGCTTTGAGAAAATGACTCACAAGTAAATTAAAAATTCGTTGTAGAAAGCGAAAGATTCACTTCATATTAAAATCTCAGATCGGCGCGCGATCCTTAGCACAATTTAAGCTAAACTTGAAACTCATTTTGATATCATAGTCCCATAAGATTCTATCAAAGCAGCATGATATATCATACTGTCTTTAAATAAAAATTATTATAAATCCTCATCCATTGCGTGTCCTGGCGGCAGAAGCTTTTTTAGAATAACGAAATGTTTTTGTTTTTTTGTTGCGTACTTTATCCGTTAAAAATTGTAATTGGCATCTTATTTACAATTTGATCTTGTTTAGTCTTATTAACATAAAAAAAATGTTGGAAATATTTTATTAAGGTAGTAAGGTGAAGAGAAGAACATGCATAGGGGCTCTTACTTATATAATCATACCTGTGTGAATGTTAAAGCTTTTACCACTTTAAGAATATGTAAACTTGCCATCTTTGGCTTTGAGGCTTTGAGGCGTCTGTGCTTTGTGACAATGTCACGCGCTTGTAGTGATTTTTAAATAGCTTTAGTATTTTCATATCGACATCCTGCAGCTTTCATATGGAATTATTGGCTTATTTCTTTTAGCCGATTAAATCTTATAATACAAGCGCGCTGCAGTCAAATCATCTGTAAATCTTTTCACTATATTCTAATAATAACAATATAATTACTTTGAACTTATAGGACCACGCGTGACAGTGTATATATTTTTCGTCCTCCAGCGTCCTCCTGCTACCTGTGTGCTTTTAGCCATAGACTACACGAATGCATTTTATACAGCCAGCGAACCGCGTCAAAATCGTTTCAATATGCGAAGCCCATTATTTTGGTCGTACCCTCCTAAAGTGACAGCTTAACGAGTTGATTTTGCGTATGAATGCGTGTCTAGGTCTGATACATTCTACAAATTCTGAGCCGGAAAGCACCGCCGATCGATAAAAAACCCACGAGATGGATCGATTCTCGTCATTGATTACGGAGGAGCTGCTGAAGGATACGGACCTTCAGGAGACTGAGAACAGATTTGAGACCCAGAAGGAGATGGAACAGCTGCAGACTAGGGCGGCCATCATTCTGGGAATTCTCGTCAACTCGAAGGACTTCACGCAAACGTTCTTATACACTAATTCAGAAGACTTGCACGTCTATTCGCACTACAGCAAGCGCATGGTCATAATCGATGCTCTGACTCGATGCGCCCCGGATCAGATGGTCAACTATGACACGTACAAGTTCACGGCCCATCCGAATTTCGAAAAGAAGATTTCAGCTTACACCCGAACATTGGACAAGCCGAACCAACCATTGTCGAAAAACCGACCTTGGGACGTCGCTCTGTCGATAATAATCAAAGTTGAGGCTCTAGATCATACAAGCGAGAACTTGACTAGCTCTCGGTTGCTGCTTCGGGAATACAGCATTTTAAAGCATATTTGGGAGAGCTACGTACGCGAGCTCATTGACCTTGACGAGATGACGGGGATACCGATGGTCTTTGACTACACCGATGTGCCAAACTCCGTGTTCAACTATGAGCCGAATGAAGAGCACCAGCAGAAGTTTGTGGATCCTTATGGCTGCTTGATGCCATGGAAATCCGAGTTCAGATCTACAATGGCCTACATGACCATGGAGAAACTGGGGCCCAACGTGCATTATTTGTTGGAACTGATGGTTCGCACACGACGAAAGACTTGCACTTTTGATCTGGACACGGCGTTCAAAATTTTCGATCAAATTATCTGCCGCTGCCTTCAGCTGCACAAGTTTGGCGTTGTGCACAACGCTGTGGAGCCGAGGAACACTTACTTTGGCCGTTCCAGCTCGTTTAACGTGGTATATCTAGCCAACTTTGGTAAAGCAATGATAACCGACTCCAAGGAAAGAAAAATGGCCGATGTCCTTCTTGGCGGGAATCCTAGATTCACTTCACAGTATCGCCTCCGTGGCACGTATCCAAACCCGATGCAGGACATCGAGTCCGCATTCTATACTCTGCTGAGCATGATTGTGCACAACCTACCCTGGGATGTGTTTTTGCAGAGCAACGTCACACCGCGTCAGAGTGACTTGAACGCAAACACGTCCAATCAGTCAGATCTTGAGGGTGTCGATCCGCACCCGAAGGTGCGTGAAAACAAATTCAGCTTCTGGAAACATCCTGCAGGCATCAACCGCGTCCTAGCTGATGTTCAGTACCTCGCTGTTGGCAGCGATTTCTACCACGTGAACCTCGCGACTGAAATTATCAAGGACATCTACACCAAGCTGCGCGATCAGTTTCAGCAGACAACCTACAAGGTCAAGCCAAAGACTAGCATAGCTGGCAATTTGCTCTCGCAGCAGTCGGCTGAGTTCCAGTTCTACTTTGAAATCAGACGAGCTACGCTGTTGTTCTTCCGGTTCGAGAGCCTGAGCGTCTCGCTATGCACGACTACTTATCAGAAGAAGATCGAAGCCATCTCCAGAGACGAACAGGAGCCCCGGCCGGCGTGGAACTTGTCTAACTGGTGCTTCAACGTTGTGCAGATGAACGCTCCTGGAAACATGAGGCTGAGCATGGTGCCCTTGAGCATGGTAGCTAGAACCAACGAATAAAGTGCAAAAGTGCACGGAACCGTATGCATGGCAATCCACCGTTTAATGAACAATAATTTACCTGCGTGAATTTTTTCATGAAACTCTGCTGCATCGGTTTCTCACCGTTTAATTTAGTACCGTAGTTTTTGTTATACCAGAACGAAACAAACCTAAATGAGTTTTTTGCGGTAGCTGACTCTTCTTTTGAACGGAATAAACCTAACTGGCTTACTCAGCCGCAGCATAAATTGCATTTATTTTTAAAACGAAGTCTTGTGTCTTTCCTATCTTTGCATGAAGCTAGCTACTTGAACAACTGAAACGATCTGCAGGTTCACGGTTCACGATGATTTGGCTTAAACTGGGGTTTCTTAGGCTTTTAATCGGTTTTATGTTTCTGAAAAAATACTTCTGTTTAAAAAAGTATGAGCTTACGCAGTTAAGCTTAGTATAGTACTAAATTTTTAAGCATCAACCATGTAAATCCATTTACGTTGTTAATGCTGCTTCACAATGAATAAAATATCTATTATTTAACCTGTGAAGAAATGCAAGTCTGTGGATCAAAAATGAAACGTCCATTTATATAAACGACAGTTAAGTAGTCCATGATACTATTATAAACGTAAGTATTATATATTTTTACATGTAAATCTATCGCATACCTACAGACAACTCTGCTTTAGTATATATACGAGCGTATTATACTACGAGCGTACGTGTAGTTGATTCTCCTGAATGATATCAAGAATAACTCAATTAAAACAAGGAGTTAAATAACTTGATTAGTAATTTGATTAGACTTTTCATTCAAAATTTTGCATCGCTGTGAAAATAAAGCAAAAATCTCGATAGTATATTATTTCGCATATATATTTACAAGTACGAGTACATATAATGACTTTTTTAGTTATTCATGAATTAAAAATAGCCTGCGCCTTCAATATATTATTAAAATTTCTTGCAGTTGAATATTTCAGTTTAATTTGGGTTGCTTTGAAGCACACGGACGCTCGTACATTGATTTTATCTACCATAGCCAGGAATATTGAATCAAAGCGGAACTATAGAGACACAAATTTCTCTAACTATTAGCGCTAACTGCTGTGAGGGACAGTTCTTTGATAAAGAAGGAAAAATAAGAAAATCCAAATTAGGAAACAGTCTTAATTAACGCAACATCTGGTCCGAAAAAGTCGCTATATTCGAGTCTCACACGTTGAGATTGACGCCAACCTGCACGGAGCCCGTGGCCACGGTCTGGGCGAAGCTGTGCATCGCGGCGCCGTGTGCTTGCCTGTAACTTCGCCAGGTTTCCACGTCGGACCACTGGTTGATAACCAGGTACTTGGGACTCCAGCTGCTGCGCATCCGGTACTGCAGGTAGTCCGGACAGGCCACAATGTTCCAACGGCCCTCGGTCGTGTTGTTGAGCCCCTTGAGGTACTCGTCTTCGAAAGCCGTCTGATCCCTGAACGCTGACCAGTCGTTGATCTCCAGGACGGCCATGCCTTTGTCGAAGGCGCCTCGAGCTGGCACGATTACAATATCGGCTGACCACAGCCAGTCCTGCTGGCGAACCTCATTAGTGCACTCGTACCAGTACTTGGCCGCGTCGAAGTTAGGAAAGTACAAAACTCCGTAGCCGTACAGTCGCCTCTCATCGCCTTCAATACGCTGCACGTCCGGCAGGAAGGCGCACTCGTGTCCACCGTGGCTGCGCTGAATGATGGAGGCTGTGCGCTTGACGCTATTGTGGTAATTGTAGGCAATGTCCTGCGTGAACCTGATCACCGCGTAGTAGCCCACGTTCTCCGGCTCTTCCAGGCCACGAAACAGCGCCATCGTAGCGATTGATCGATGCTCGCGTGCTCAGCTGAGAAGTCAGATTTCAAAGATTGCTTGATTTGTCAACAGCTATGTCTCTCCCGTTGCCACCTTGCCCGCGTTCATCTTATAAAAAGCGGGTCTGCGCACAGCGCACATCTGCCACTCATTCTCTGTTGCCCAGGAGACAGCGGACCACTGTGCGTTAGTATCTGGACGATTCTTTTCTTCTGCTTTAAGCGCGAGGTGAAGGAAAGAGAGAGAGAGACTGGCGAGCTGCTTTCTTCATCAACCCTGCACAGCAGTTTATGGCTCAACTGGCTCATACGTGCGTAGTTCTCAAGCCCCGTGTTTACCTGTGCTCAAACCTCAGCTTGGCCCTTGCACGGAGAGAGAGAGAGAGAGCCAGAGAGAGCTCAGCGCTCACAACATCATTGCCTTTTGCCTTGATTATTTTTTTCTCTTTCGCCGTAGCAGAGAAATGCAAGATAAAACTTGTCAACAAACCACTGATGGCCCTCACTGTGCTAAGGCTATCTAGCAGAGCTTCTGCTTGTGTATTCTAATGCACACCGCACATCTGCAGTGTTTGCCACTTACCGAAGAATAAACTTCACTGCTTTTAGGACAAACAAGTAGAATTGACCACTCAGGGACTACTCTAATCCGAAGGCGGAGGAAATAAGCTTCGGCAAAAGTGAATTTCCTTTTGAAATTCGTGTGCACTTCATTTCTCATTTTAGTTGTAGCTTCGCTGACGAGAGCAGTCGTGCATACTGACTATCCATTTTAATATGCCTGACTGCCACTGCCCTCCAAGATCCTCACTTGCTGGGCCAGCCTCCCAGACCCTCAGATGCTGGGCCAGCCTCCCAGATCCTCAGTTGCTGGGTCAGCCTCCCAGATCCCCAGTTGCCGGGTCACCCCCTGACAGTCCTACAGTTTAAATTCTGCCGCTCCCCAAAGCAAAACAAACAAAAACTGCTGATTCAGTTACGCAAACGCAAATGCCAATTTTTGACGTACTTTGAGGTCAGTTGTCTATTTAAGTTTGGCTTCAATTTCAAGTTAACTTTTTGAGGGCAGTGAATTTTGCAAATTAAATTTTGAAGAAATGAAATCAAAATCAAAACGGAAACAGAGTGGAGTGAAGCTGCGCTACCAGCCAGTCCAGCTCCTAACCGCTGATCCTTTTGGGACTCTCACGAAAGTACGCCGTCACCAAACTGCCCGTCTTCTTCAAGCTCCTCGGCACAACCACCAAGGGCTCGTAGTCCTTGATCTGAATGCTTGTGTCCCTGTTAGGATTCACCATGGTAACCACAGTGAACAGCAGCAACTCAAAATCGGTTGGCACACCAACCAGGAAGCTGGACTTTTCTTTTGTGTACCAGGCATCGAAATCCGGGTGTTTCATGTTGAACTTCATGCTGATCAGGTCTGCAACAGTTTGACAGGTTTATTGCAACAGCACACATGTGTCATAAAAATAGATTTGGTTATTAATAAATTGGAAAATTCCACGCCCAGAGCGTCTGCCCAACCACGGCAGGATTAACCGAAGGCGTTGCGTCAGGTTGCCCAAGAACTCCTGCAGTTATTATCAATATTATCAATAAATCCAAACAGGCAACAAGTCAATTGGCTCAGTCGGTGCCAGTCCATTGGTTGATTTGTGTCGTAGACAAGAGCTTTGGGTAGCAGATATGGTTGACACCTTTGATTACACAGATTGCAAAGGAGCAATCCATGCTTTTAATTCTGAAAAAACAATCATTTTGCTAAGCTTTGTAATGAGACGAAAACTCACGCAAGTCTTTCTCGTAGGACCACCAGTTTAGAATCCTAGTGTTGTGCTTCTCCTCTTCGAGCAGATACTTGAACCAGTTGTGCATGCCCCCGATTGACTTGCTCCGGCTGTGAAACTCCCCGATGCACACGTGGTGATAGCCGCAGCGCGGCTGCCCAGCATTAGTCTCCAGCGGTTGGAACCAGACCTGGCGCAGAGTGCGCACGAACGAGTCAACCGTCTGCAGGGTTGGCACGTCTAACCGGTTGAACAAGCCAGTGCAGCACTCGGTGATCATTGGATCGAACTTTAGCTGCTCGATGTAGGCGTTCACCGCCGCGTTATTCTCCCAGTCCTGCACGATTGGTTTGAGCAAGAAAAGGCAACCAAATGAGAATTCAAACATTTTGGTTAGAGGCAGGGGCTGTGTGCACCCTTGGCGCCTTAGTGCACTTTAGGCGAGAGGCATTATTGCCTATTCCGCCGACTCCCCTGAGCAGGCACACAAGCGCGCGGATACGTACGCAGTCATACACACAGGCACCCAGTCACACAGGAGTGTACAGCGGCCCTAACTTTATTTATTGTTAGGCATGTACACTTCACTGTGCCTTGGGGGTTGGCCCCTCAAGGCCGTTAATTGCACGAGCAGAGCCAAGCTGAGATTCCAATTTAGCCCTAAAATTAATGTGACTGCACTTGGAATCGAGCCTGGGTCGCTGGCACATCAGAGCGCTGCTCTATACCACGAGGCTACGGCCCCTCAGTGATTAAAACACCGCGTGAACGTGCTAAAAAACAAAGAAGTAGAAAATGAGAAATTCAAAACCTACCGTAAGCGCATGCGAGTTGCTGAACTCCTGAAGCAGGCGGAAGTGAATCCGGAAGCTCGGCCGAGAGCTCATCAGCTGATCGGACGAGAACGCATTGGACACCAGCTTGGCGTCTGTGCCCGGCCTGCTGCCGCCGCTGCCCGGCCGAAGCTGGGAAGCCTGTTGAAACTCGGCAGACGTCTCGATAAAGTTGGTCCAGATGGCGGAGAACACATCCGATAGAGCTTCGACTACGGAGCCGACCCAGCGCCTCTGGGCCTGCTGCTTGATTTCCCTGCGACTCGGCGCTGCGGTCAGACCGTCCCGGTCTTCTTGGGGGACCTGCTGCTGAGAAGAGCGACTGTTGCAGGCGTTGGTGCTCGGCTGTTCACCGCTGTCGGTGGCTACAGATGGCGATGAGGCCGGCAAGTCCGCCGGATCCCAGAATACGACGCGAGCTTGTCTGGGCGGCGAGTAGACCCGGATGAGGGCGTCCAGACGTCGAAACTGCTGCTTCAGTCGTTGAGGCATTCTTGTCCTTTTCATGTACGATCGTATTTAGCTGGGATTTCAGTGCAATATACTGCACTTGGGCTCGATGCCCTAGCGATACTACCGCTTTTTACCATAGACTTTTTTCTGCGAACCATTCCATGAATTCCAAGAACAATAACAAGCTTCACGCTCCTCGGCTTTGTTTTTCTTGTTATTTTTTAACTTTATTGTTTTTCATGCATGCAGTATTAATGTAGTTTGTTTTGTTACAAGTAAAAACGGAATAAACAATCAACTCTAGCTCGTTAAATATCTCGAAAATATCAACAAAAAATGTTTTTTTAAGGTAACTGTGATTGTGCAACCGGGATTTGTACATGCATTAACTACTCAAATTTCATCTGAAGGATCAGGGCAGGGAAGCCTCTATGGTCGCAGCGACCATAGAGGCTTCCCTGATCAGGGAGTGCTTAATCTGAGACTCCAACTGAAGAATCGGGAGTGATTACTGAGACTCCAAATGAAGGATCAGGGAGTGCTTAATCGGAGGTTCCAACTGAAGGATCAGGGAGTGCTTAATCGGAGGTTCCAACTGAAGGATCAGGGAGTGCTTAATCGGAGGTTCCAACTGAAGGATCAGGGAGTGCTTAATCGGAGGTTCCAACTGAAGGATCAGGGAGTGCTTAATCGGAGGTTCCAACTGAAGGATCAGGGAGTGCTTAATCGGAGGTTCCAACTGAAGGATCAGGGAGTGCTTAATCGGAGGTTCCAACTGAAGGATCAGGGAGTGCTTAATCGGAGGTTCCAACTGAAGGATCAGGGAGTGCTTAATCGGAGGTTCCAACTGAAGGATCAGGGAGTGCTTAATCGGAGGTTCCAACTGAAGGATCAGGGAGTGCTTAATCGGAGGTTCCAACTGAAGGATCAGGGAGTGATTAATCACAGGCTTCCAACTGAAGGATTAGGGAGTGCGTCTGTGCCCGGCCTGCTGCCGCCGCTGCCCGGCCGAAGCTGGGAAGCCTGTTGAAACTCGGCAGACGTCTCGATAAAGTTGGTCCAGATGGCGGAGAACACATCCGATAGAGCTTCGACTACGGAGCCGACCCAGCGCCTCTGGGCCTGCTGCTTGATTTCCCTGCGACTCGAGTGCTTAATCGGAGGTTCCAACTGAAGGATCAGGGAGTGCTTAATCGGAGGTTCCAACTGAAGGATCAGGGAGTGCTTAATCGGAGGTTCCAACTGAAGGATCAGGGAGTGCTTAATCGGAGGTTCCAACTGAAGGATCAGGGAGTGCTTAATCGGAGGTTCCAACTGAAGGATCAGGGAGTGCTTAATCGGAGGTTCCAACTGAAGGATCA
>NIVC01000873.1:0-52500 GCA_002269645.1 Macrostomum lignano | reverse complement strand
CTACTCGGCAACCCTGCATGGCAACACGCGTGAAAAGGACTGGCTGTACTTAAATAGGAAAGCGCGAAACTGGAAAACCCGCTGTCTGGCAGGAAACAAAATTGACTCAATCACAGTTGAACTCTCTGGCTGACACTGCAACCTCTATGCCTGACACTGCAACCTCTATGCCTGACACTGCAACCTCTAAGCCTGACACTGCAACCTCTAAGCCTGACACTGCAACCTCTTATGCCTGACACTGCAACCTCTAAGCCTGACACTGCAACCTCTTATGCCTGACACTGCAACCTCTATGCCTGACACTGCAACCTCTAAGCCTGACACTGCAACCTCTTATGCCTGACACTGCAACCTCTAAGCCTGACACTGCAACCTCTAAGCCTGACACTGCAACCTCTTATGCCTGATACTGCAACCTCTAAGCCTGACACTGCAACCTCTTATGCCTGACACTGCAACCTCTTATGCCTGACACTGGAACACAGCTGTCTGTAACAGGACACACCTTATACACGGAGACGTCCCTGTAGCACGGGAACTCGGTGACCACCAGCTCCAGCAGCCTCCTGGCGGAGCCGGCCGCAGCCAGCAGCACATTGTTGAAGTCCCCACCGTACCGATCCACCAGAATCCGACCGGTCTCTTGCAGACAGTCCAGCCTCTCCTGCATAAGCGGCATCTCAGAACGGTCGCCGCGAAGCAGATGAATCAATCTGTCCAGAGTCAGGCCGGGCCAGAGTTTCGGGTCCAGCAGGTCGAAGCCTTCGTCCAGAGTGCGGTTGATGGCCGCGCACAGGGACCAGTAGCCCGTGTGCCGCTCGCCCGCGTACGTGACGCAAAACTTGGCGTCAGCCTGGCGATGCGCAGCGATTGTATTGTGGACGGGCACTGACACAATAGACCTGGCCTTGACACAGATCCCGACACTGAAACAACAGATCCTGACACTGAAACAACAGATCCTGACACTGACACAATAGATCCAGACACTGACACAATAGATGCTGACACTGAAACAACAGATCCTGACACTGACACAATAGATCCAGACACTGACACAATAGATGCTGACACTGAAACAACAGATCCCGACACCGAAACAACAGATCCTGACACTGAAACAACAGATCCCGACACTGAAACAACAGATCCCGACACTGAAACAACAGATCCTGACACTGAAACAACAGATCCTGACATTGAAACAACAGATCCTGACACTGAAACAACAGATCCTGACACTGAAACAACAGATCCTGACACTGAAACAACAGATCCTGACATTGAAACAACAGATCCTGACGCTGACACAACAGATCCTGACACTGACACAACAGATCCTGACACTGAAACAACAGATCCTGACACTGAAACAACAGATCCTGACACTGACAAAACAGATCCTGACACTGAAACAACAGACTCGGACACTGACAAAACAGATCCTGGCACAATTAACAGACAGACACTGACGCGATAGCTAGACCCTGATACGTCACGGTCCTGACACAAATCAAGCTGCTGACACAACAACCTCGTCACCGAACAACAACCCCAACAAACCTCGGCATCCGACCAGAAGGAGAAATTAAGCGTATCGGCCAGGAACACCCAGCTGACTGCCCGCCCGTCAGCTGACTTCGGGTTCAAAGGATGCCGCCGCCAGCTGGCCAGAGAGTACTCGCCCCGCTCGAACACCGGCTGCAGGGTGTCGGCCAGCGAGCGAATGCCCGCCTCCAGGACGGTCACGTGATCAGCCTGGCTCACTATCCAGGAGGCGGCTTCCCGCGGCCACATCGCCGGCTCCTCGCGGTCTCCGGCCGACATGGCTGAGCTGCAGCAAGCATGTCGGGTGTTCAGCGTAGCGACAAGTCAAGAGACAAACAATGCAAGAGTAATCAGAGCTTCCTTAGGCTAGTTTTGCTTGGATTAATTTAATCTTAATGCCAGTCACCAGATCCTCAGTTGTTGGTGTCAGCCTGCCCAGATCCTCAGGGCTAGCCTCCCAGATCCTCAGGGCCAGCCTCCCAGATCCTCAGGGCCAGCCTCCCAGATCCTCAGGGCTAGCCTCCCAGATCCTCAGGGCTAGCCTCCCAGATCCTCAGGGCTAGCCTCCCAGATCCTCAGGACTAGCCTCTTAGATCCTCAGGACTAGCCTCTTAGATCCTCAGGGCTAGCCTCCCAGATCCTCTGGGCTAGCCTCCCAGATCCTCAGGGCTAGCCTCCCAGATCCTCAGGGCTAGCCTCCCAGATCCTCAGGGCTAGCCTCCCAGATCCTCAGGGCTAGCCTCCCAGATCCTCAGGGCTAGCCTCCCAGATCCTCAGGGCTAGCCTCCCAGATCCTCAGGGCTAGCCTCCCAGATCCTCAGGACTAGCCTCTTAGATCCTCAGGACTAGCCTCTTAGATCCTCAGGGCTAGCCTCCCAGATCCTCTGGGCTAGCCTCCCAGATCCTCTGGGCCAGCCTCCCAGATCCTCAGATGCTGGGCCAGCCTCCCAGATCCTCAGCTGCTGGGCCAGCCTCCCAGATCCTCAGATGCTGGGCCAGCCTCCCAGATCCTCAGATGCTGGGCCAGCCTCCCAGATCCTCAGATGCTGGGCCAGCCTCCCAGATCCTCAGTTGCTGGGCCAGCCTCACAGATCCTCAGTTGCTGGGCCAGCCTCACAGATCCTCAGTTGCTGGGCCAGCCTCACAGATCCTCAGTTGCTGGGCCAGCCTCACAGATCCTCAGTTGCTGAGCCAGCCTCACAGATCCTCAGTTGCTGGGCCAGCCTCCCAGATCCTCAGTTGCTGGACCAGCCTCCCAGATCCTCAGTTGCTGGGCCAGCCTCACAGATCCTCAGTTGCTGGGCCAGCCTCCCAGATCCTCAGTTGCTGGGCCAGCCTACCTGATCCTCAGATGCTTAGCCAGCCTCCCCGATCCTCAGTTGCTGGGCCAGCCTCCCAGATCCTCAGATGCTTAGCCAACCTCCCCGATCCTCAGTTGCTGGGCCAGCCTCCCAGATCCTCAGATGCTTAGCCAACCTCCCCGATCCTAAGTTGCTGGGCCAGACCCGAACACAGCACCTACGTGCAAATACTATTTTGCTAAAAGTCAGCAAAGCAACAGAAGTCTTAAATTGATTTTAGGTGAAATTTCGCCGCAAGCCAAAATCACAGAAAGGAATTTTCCTAGAAAGGAAATTTACTTAGCTGAAAATGATTTGTACTGTAGGGTAAATTTTTAACAGCAATAGATGAGTATATGCAAAGCAAGTTTAAGTGACATTAACTGTACAAATGACGCATTTTACAAGCGAGTCGAAATCAATATTTGAAACAAAAATAGAGTCCACCGGATGGCTGCTATATCTGATATAAACTATTCTATTGTTTACAAGGGTAATAACGAAACAAAACTACTGACTGTGAGTAGTATGTAATGAACAGGGATTTATGAGAGACCGATGTTACTCGATTATCGTGTCGGGAAAGACGATTTATAAACTGTGGCTGGCAACATCCATTAGTGTGTGTGTGTATGTGTGTGTGTGTGTGTTATGCACGGGACTGCACTAAATGGTGAAGTGCATTTTAAGTACAAATATTTTCATATTCATAATTTCACAACTAGAAAGTGCAGTGCGTCTGCGTAAGTTGGACGCATTTAGTACATGTGCATCACCAACTGAGCAGCGAGAAGGGAAGATTAAAGAGGCTAGAGACAGATTAGAGAGGAAATAGCGAGGTTAGACAGATTAAAGGGGAAGAGTAGGGATTAGGAAGATTAGAGGAATAGGTAGAGATTAGGATATAAAGTAGAGATTAGGGTAATACTATTAAAGGTTAAAGTAGAGGTTAGGGGATTAGAGGGTAAAGTAGAGATTAGGGAGATTAGAGGCCGGTAAAGTAGAGATTAGGGAGATTAGAGGCCGGTAAAGTAGAGATCATGGAGATTAGAGGGTGCAGCAGAGATTAGGGAGATTAGAGGCCCGTAAAGTAAAGTAGAGATTAGGGAGATTAGAGGCCGGTAAAGTAGAGATTATGGAGATTAGAGGCCGGTAAAGTAGAGATTAGGGAGATTAGAGGCCGGTAAAGTAGAGATTGGGGAGATTAGAGGCCGGTAAAGTAGAGAATAGGGAGCTTAGAGGCCGGTAAAGTAGAGATTAGGGAGATTAGAGGCCGGTAAAGTAGAGATTGGGGAGATTAGAGGCCGGTAAAGTAGAGATTGGGGAGATTAGAGGCCGGTAAAGTAGAGATTAGGGAGATTAGAGGCCGGTAAAGTAGAGATTGGGGAGATTAGAGGCCGGTAAAGTAGAGAATAGGGAGCTTAGAGGCCGGTAAAGTAGAGATTAGGAAGATTAGAGGCCGGTAAAGTAGAGATTAGGAAGATTAGAGAGCAGTGGGGATTAGGAAGATTCAGGGAAAGTTGTTAGGCAAAAATGAAGGTTAGAGAGATTATAGTGAGGGTGTAGAAATTAGGCAAATATATTACCGAGAGATCAGACAGAAACAGAAAGGTAAAAAAACTTTCATAGGATGGATTAGCATAAAGCATGAGGCAGATGCAGATGCAGAATCTACAATGCTCAGTGCCAATCATACAATTTCGCAATTAGCAGACAGTAACTCGGTAACTGATCAATATTTAAGAAAGACTAATGCACACAAAGTACGGTGAATGAATAATTCGAGCTCACACAGGACCGCACTTCACAATACAGGCGCTAAGTACAATTTTTCACATTTTTGCAGTAAAAAAATAAATGACACAGCAAATTTACTTTATCACTACTAACAGACTAAGGAAATATAAGTAGCAATATCAGAAATGTTACCCATACTATAGCTAATAATGTGAACTTCAGTTTTAAACAATGGAATTTTTTAACTCAGTAAGTAGCATTGCTAACTAACTGTCATCAGATCGGTCATTGACCTCTCCTGACTCATCAGATCGGTCATTGCCCTCTCTCGACTCATCAAATCGGTCATTGCCCTCTCCCGACTCATCAGATCGGTCATTGCCCTCTCCTGACTCATTTAATCGGTCATTGCCCTCTCCTGACTCATTTAATCGGTCATTTACCTCTCCTGACTCATTTAATCGGTCATTGCTCTCTCCTGACTCCTCAGATCGGTCATTGCCCTCTCCTGAGACCTCAGATCGGTCATTGCCCTCTCCTGACTCCTCAGATCGGTCATTGCTCTCTCCTGACTCCTCAGATCGGTCATTGCCCTCTCCTGACTCCTCAGATCGGTCATTGCTCTCTCCTGACTCCTCAGATCGGTCATTGCTCTCTCCTGACTCCTCAGATCGGTCATTGCCCTCTCCTGACTCCTCAGATCGGTCATTGACCTCTCCTGACTCCTCAGATCGGTCATTGACCTCTCCTGACTCATTGAATCGGTCATTGCCCTCTCCTGACTTATCAGATCGGTTATTGCCCTCTCCTGACTCATTTAATCGGTCATTGCCCTCTCCTGACTCATCAAATTAGTTTTTGCCCTCCCTAGATCGGTCATCGCCCTCCCGCCAGCTCAAAGCTGCTCAGGCTCGGAGTCACTGCTCCTCTCCAGCATAGTGTTGAGCATGCAGTCAAACTCAGCCAGGTCCTGCTCAAAGAACTTCAGCTGGCGGGGAATGTCGCCGATGCGGTCGGCCAGCGGATTCGGGGCGGCGAACATCTCCAGCTTAACAGCGGATTTGAGCTGCTGCAATCGCTGCAAATCCGCAGCTGAGCAGTCGCTGGCAAACGGCAGAAACTCGGATATGCTGCTGGCCGCTGCAGCGCCTGTTGCGATGTCCTCGGCTGACCCCAGCGAGCCGTTGCGACCCACGCCTCCAGCTGCCGAGCCGAAGTCGCCCGAAGCTTCAACTGAGGACTCGTCCAATGGCGACACTCTCGCAAACGAGGCGCCACCGTCGCCGTCTTGAAAATTGTTGCCGTCGGCTACGCGCAAGACGTCGTCGTCATCCTCGTCTGGCGAGTCGGACAGCTCGGCCGACATCTCGCACTGCTGGCTGTCGGCGTCCTCGCCGCCGTTCAAGCCGCCGTCGATGTCGTTAGGGGCGGCGGTCGCCGAAGCCGAGGCTGTCGCCGCGCCATCCGTTGAAGAGGACGACATCAGCGACTTGAACGGCAAATCGTCATCGAAATCGCCGAAGATGCCGACGCCGCCGCCGTTGCAGTCGGAGAGACGATCGAACGGAGCAGCGAAGCCGTTGGCGCCGACCATGGCGAACGGGCCAACTGGGCAGAAGGCGCTCTGCCGCTGCTTCTGCTTCTGCTGGCTCGCACTGGCCGACATCGGCGGCTGCGTCGGCTTGGGATTTTCCACCGGAGACGTTTCCGGCTGCGGCAGCGACATTGGCTGCTGCAAAAAATTTGAATCAATTCCCACTGAATCCGGAGTCTGATCGACAGTGTTGCTGACGGAGTCCTCAGTCAGCTGGTAGTGGCCTTCGTGCAGTCGCAGCGACTCCGGTCCCAGCTTGATGGGGCTACGGAACGAGCAGGTAAGCGACAGGGTGCCGGCCAGAGTTCGAACAGAGGCCACCCGCCGGTTCTGGTAGCCAGGCCCGAGAACGGCCGGGTCGGCTGCGCCCGGCAGCAGCCGGAAGCAGAGAACCCGACTCTCAGTTGTGCCGCGGCGGGCAACGCGATAGGCTGGCAGAGCGCGGGCAACGGACCAGAGGGCTTTGAGAGCTACGGTTAGCCGGTCGAATGCCTGTGCGAGTTTTTAAAGGAAAGTACGCACACTGCACTTTTGATGGTAGTTGAGTTTTCCTGCTCTTAGTTTTGTAGAACTGTAACTAAGGACGCCAAACACCTTAATGGCACTAGGGGACGCTTAATGTGAGCGCTATTACAGAAAAGAAGGACGCTAAGTACCTTTGCAACACTCAACGCTTGCACTGTTACTATGGACGCTGATTACATTAGGAACGAACTCAAATATTAAACATTCTGATAACCTTGGCAACGATCGTTTGTTTAACCGTTGTCAAGGACGCTGATTACTCTCTGGAAAACATTCATTCAACTCTAGAACCGTTGCCAAGGACGCTGCTTACGTTGAAAACACTCGTTTAACTCAAACACGCGTTGCTAAGGACGCTGCTTACATAGACAACATTATTTGCTTGCATCGTTGCTAAGGACGCAAAAATATCCCATTTAGCAGCACAAACCTTAGCCCTACGCAGAGATGGGTCGCTCTCCTCAGCAAATCGAAATGTCCACACCTCCAGATACAGCCTGTCATTGTCAGCATCTTCATCAGTTCGAGCTTGTGCATTTGGACAGGTGAGAAACACCTGCACAGAGTGGGTATCGCCGTGCCGCAGGTCAGGCAGGCCGCCAAGTTTAGTCTTAGCCGACAGGGCAATTTCTGGATCGTCCTCGAAGCTCAGTCCGAGCAGCTCGACACTGCTGTGATCCCGGCAGGCGTAGCGGAACAGCCTGCCAGATCGGCTCTGCAGTACAACTTGAATAGCCCGAAGTATGAAGCAGCGCAGCAGTTTAGTGATGTAGCGCCTCTCCTCGTGCAAGTGACGCTGCTGCTCCATGCTGCGGCTCTCTTGTTGCAAACTGATTTAATTAATTAAATCGTTTATTATAATTTGATTTTTTCAGGCGCACGCTTTATATGAATTTCTTTTTTAGTTAAAACACACTGCTGATATGCCAGTTGAGTTGGCAGCAAAACGAAATTAGGTATCATTGTAGAGCAGGTGGTCAGAATTCGGAGGGGGAGAGAGGGGTGAGGGGAAGGGAGAGAGGGTGAGGGGAACGGATAGAGGGTGAGGGGAAGGGAGAGAGGGTGAGGGGAACGGACAGAGGGTGAGAGGAACGGAGAGAGGGTGAGGGGAAGAGAGAGAGGGTGAGGGGAAGGGAGAGAGGGTGAGGGGAAGGGAGAGAGGGTGAGGGGAACGGACAGAGGGTGAGGGGAACGGACAGAGGGTGAGAGGAACGGAGAGAGGGTGAGGGGAAGGGAGAGGGAGTGAGGGGAAGGGGGAGAGAAAGAGGCGAGGGGGAGAGAGGGTGAGGGGAAGGGACAGAGGGTGAGGGGAACGGAGAGAGGGTGAGGGGAAGGGAGAGAGGGTGAGGGGAAGGGAGAGGGGTAAAGGGGAGATACAAAGTCAAAAGGAAAGGGAAGGGAGATAAGAGAAGAGGGCGAGAAAATCGGGACAGAATCGGTAGAAGAGAAGCGAGAGAAGAAGACAATGTAAAATTATGCCTAGAATCTATAATTAAGAAAACGTGGTGTTAACTTATCTATTCAAAGCTGACTATGAATAACTCGCACCTTTGACAGGGAAAATAAAAAAACAGGATATTCATAGAACATGCAAAGAGAAATGCCAATACATTTATTTTGGGTACTCGCAGAATAAATTGAAATAGAAATGCCAGTGGAAATCGACAACTTAAACTAATTACAGAGACTATAAAGCTTAGAGCAATAAGTTTAACTACTGTTAGTAGAAAGTTTAGGTAATTAAAAATGCCGCATTATTAAAATTTATAAACAATACAATACAATAGACAAAGCTGGAGAATGCTTGACAACTCAACCCAAAACCAAATGCAACACTTAGATACAAAATTACAATAAAAAGATTCTTTTTTTAATAAAGTATATGCACTAGTTAATAAAGGAAGCTGTTCCGGTGTCCTCAGTGAGCAGTCACTCTGAATCAGCCCTACTCTGGTCACATCCCAGCGAGCAGTCACTCTGATCACATCCCAGTGATCAGCCACTCTGGTCACATCCCAGTGAGCAGTCACTCTGGTCACATCCCAGTGAGCAGTCACTCTGGTCACATCCCAGTGAGCAGTCACTCTGGTCACATCCCAGTGAGCAGTCACTCTGGTCACATCCCAGTGAGCAGTCACTCTGGTCACATCTTAGTGAGCAGTCACTCTGCCTTAGCACTACTCTGGTCACATCCTAGTGAGCAGTTCACAGTCGCAGAACCTCGGCCTCCACCAGCTGACCGTCCGGTCCCAGTCGCACCCGGCCGTAGGTGCCCCGGGACAGGCGGCCAGGATTAACGAAACAGCAGCAAGGAGTTTGGCTTCCTTGCTCAACTGCTGCAGTTGGCAACAGTTTAATAAACGGTTTCACCTGAGAGGCGGCAATCAACAGGTGTGGCGTGTCGTCGCCAAGCAAGCAGTGCCGGCCCCACAGAGGATAGTCCAACGGCAGGGAGTCGTGCGACGGTAGCAGCGGATACATTGAGCACTGGGACAGCAGGTGGCCGGCTAGGCGGCCCAAGCGATCGCCGCTGCCGCCTTCGGTTGCTCCGCCGCCGCCGCCGCCGCTGACCTCCTCGGCGGCGAGGTGGGCGACGCTGTCAACTCCGGTGAACGCCAGACGGTGGCCCCACGGTTTCACAATCAGCTGGGCTGGGTCGGGGACGCAGAGTGCGCCGTGGCCGGGACAGGGCAGCTCGGGTGTTGGATAGACTGGCCCGGGCGGGGCCTGAGGGGAGAGGAGAGTCGGATGCAATATACGGATGTAATATACGGATGTAATGTTCGGATGCAATATACGGATGCAATATACGGATGTAATATACGGATGTAATGTTCGGATGTAATATACGGATGTAATATACGGATGTAATGTACGGATGTAATGTACGGATGTAATATACGGATGTAATATACGGATGTAATGTTCGGATGCAACATACGGATGTAATATAAGATGTAATGTTCGGATGTAATATACGGATGTAATATACGGATGTAATATACGGATGTAATGTACGGATGTAATGTACGGATGTACTTTACGGATGTAATGTACGGATGTAATGTACGGATGTAATGTACGGATGTAATGTACGGATGTAATGTACTGATGAAATGTATGGATGTAATATGGGGATGTAAAATACGCATGTACGAGCGTAATATAAAGACATAGTATACGGATTTTATCAAACTGTTACCAATTAGGCAACGGAAAGCCGCCAGTAAATTATAGCTACGGGTACGTTTCAGGTAATTAGGTACGGTTAAGTATGAGGTTAACTGCTAGTTATATAATTAACATTAGCTACTGGTAGTTTAATAGCCAGGTAATTAACTACTGGTAGTGTAATAGCCAGGTAATAAGCTACTGGTAGTGTAATAGCCAGGTAATTAGCTACTGGTAGTGTAATAGCCAGGTAATTAGCTACTGGTAGTGTAATAGCCAGGTAATTAGCTACTGGTAGTGTAATAGCCAGGTAATTAGCTACTGGTAGTGTAATAGCCAGGTAATTAGCTACTGGTAGTGTAATAGCCAGGTAATAAGCTACTGGTAGTGTATTAGCCAGGTAATTAGCTACTGGTAGTGTATTAGCCAGGTAATTAGCTACTGGAAGTGTATTAGCCAGGTAATTAGCTACTGGAAGTGTATTAGCCAGGTAATTAGCTACTGAAAGTGTATTAGCCAGGTAATTAGCTACTGGAAGTGTATTAGCCAGGTAATTAGCTACTGAAAGTGTATTAGATAGGTAATTAGCTACTGGTAGTTTAATAGCCAGGTAATTAGCTACTGGTAGTTTAATAGCCAGGTAATTAGCTACTGGAAGTGTATTAGCCAGGTAATTAGCTACTGGATGTGTATTAGCCAGGTAATTAGCTACTGAAAGTGTATTAGCCAGGTAATTAGCTACTGGAAGTGTATTAGCCAGGTAATTAGCTACTGAAAGTGTATTAGCCAGGTAATTAGCTACTGGTAGTTTAATAGCCAGGTAATTAGCTACTGGAAGTGTATTAGCCAGGTAATTAGCTACTGGAAGTGTATTAGCCAGGTAATTAGCTACTGAAAGTGTATTAGCCAGGTAATTAGCTACTGGAAGTGTATTAGCCAGGTAATTAGCTACTGGTAGTTTAATAGCCAGGCAATTAGCTACTGGTAGTTAAATAGCCAGGCAATTAGCTACTAATGGGAATTAGGTGAATAGCTCGGGGTTATAGGCAATAGCCAATGACAATAAGCAACATTGCAAACAGGACAAGCAGAGCCAACCTGAACCACAAGCTGCACTCCCCGCTGTTGGCAGAATTTGGCCGCCGATTCCAGCGCCGGATCGACGCGCCCAAACAACGGCGCCCGGCGCCAGCCCGTCCCGGACAGTAGCAGAGCGTGCGGTCGCTCCCGACCGCCGGCGCAGACGCGAAGCAGCGCCGAAAGCGACGCTGCGTCGAACGGGCCGCTGGCCACGGCGAGGTCGAGACACGGCGGCCCCGGCGGCGACAACTGCCGAGGTGGCGGCGCTGTCGGCGTCAGGACGGCCTCGGCCAGGAACAGACGGCCGGTGGGATTCGAACCACGGACCGCAACTACCTGTCCGGGGAACAGCGAATAGCGGCTCTGCTCGCATCCGGACAGGTCGACGTTGACAATGGAGGAGCCGGAGGAGGCGGCCGGACACTCCAGCAGCAGGGCCGGCGGTGCCAGGCGGCCGTCGACCTCGGACGGACCAGCTGTCGCCGTCACTGTCGCCGATGTGCCCGAGGTGCTGGTGGCGGCGGCGGCGGCGGCGGCAGCGCCAGGCGGTGGCGCCACCCGGCCAATCAGTACGCAGGGCTCGTGCGACACTTCGTCCGGCGCAGTTACTGGTAGGCTGGCGCCGCCGTCCGCTGGGGCCGACAGCTGCGCTAGAAGCCGTCGGCGAAGAATGTCGAATTGGGCGTCGACAGCGGCCAGGCAGTCGCCGTAACGCTGGAACATGTAACGGCTATCTGGCGGCAGGCGGTGCACCGGCCTGAGCGACACTTCCACTTCGGCAGACGAGTCAGAACTGCGGACAGTCGGCCACGGTTCGATGTGCATCCAGAATGTACACTTCGTTGCAATGTGCCTAAGTTTACCACTCCTCTAACTCCAAATCTGTCACTTCCCCAACTCCCAATCTGCCACTTCCCCAACTCCCAATCTGCCACTCTCCAACTCCCAATCTGCCACTTCCAAACTCCCAATCTGCCACTTCCCAACTCCCAATCTGCCACTTCCCAACTCCCAATCTGCCACTTCCCAACTCCCAATCTGCCACTTCCATTTACTATCAACCGTCCCAATCTACTATCATTTTTTCGAATCTACTCTCAATCTTCCCAATCTACCATCAATCTTCCCAATCTACCATCAATCTTCCCAATCTACCACCAATCTTCCCAATTTACTCTCAATCTTCCCAATCTACTGTCAGTCTTCCCAATCTACCATCAATCTTTCTAATCTACCATCAATCTTCCCAATCTATCACCAATCTTCCCAATCTACCACCAATCTTCCCAATCTACTCTCAATCTTCCCAATCTACCATCAATCTTCCCAATCTACCACCAATCTTCCCAATCTACCACCAATCTTCCCAATCTACCATCAATCTTTCTAATCTACCATCAATCTTCCCAATCTACCACCAATCTTCCCAATCTACCATCAATCTTCCCAATCTATCACCAATCTTCCCAATCTACCATCAATCTTCCCAATTTATCACCAATCTTCCCAATCTACTCTCAATCTTCCCAATCTACCATCAATCTTCCCAATCTATCACCAATCTACCATCAATCTTCCCAATCTACCATCAATCTTTCTAATCTACTATCAATCTTCCCAATCTATCACCAATCTTCCCAATCTACCACCAATCTTCCCAATCTACCACCAATCTTCCCAATCTACCATCAATCTTCCCAATCTACTCTCAATCTTCCCAATCTACCATCAATCTTCCCAATCTACCACCAATCTTCCCAATCTACCACCAATCTTCCCAATCTACCATCAATCTTTCTAATCTACCATCAATCTTCCCAATCTACCACCAATCTTCCCAATCTACCATCAATCTTCCCAATCTATCACCAATCTTCCCAATCTACCATCAATCTTCCCAATTTATCACCAATCTTCCCAATCTACTCTCAATCTTCCCAATCTACCATCAATCTTCCCAATCTATCACCAATCTACCATCAATCTTCCCAATCTACCATCAATCTTTCTAATCTACTATCAATCTTCCCAATCTATCACCAATCTTCCCAATCTACCACCAATCTTCCCAATCTACCATCAATCTTCCCAATCTACCATTAATCTTCCCCATCAACTGTCAGCGCCGCTCACCCGGTGACCCGATCGGTGCAGCGGCGCCAGTCAGCTGCCGCGTTCTCATCGACGCCAGCTGCGGTGCCGCCGCTCAGCCGCACCAGCGGGCCGCCAGACGGTCCAGTGGCCGCGGCAGAAGCGGAGCCCGACTTGCTTCTGGTGGACCCAGAGGCATCAGCGGCAGCTTCAATTTCAGCAAGTGGCTTGGCATTAGCTGAAGTGTCAGCCACTGTAGCAGTGTAGTCAAGCAGGTCTTTGTCGTCTAATAGATTTGTGCAATCTGCAGCCTCGAAGCCATACAAGTTAAACAAAGACTCCATCTCTGTAGTGGCCTCCATTGATTGCAGGGCGTCCTCCATTTCGAATGCAATTTGATTGCTAATAAAACTCTGGATAGAAATTTTTTGAAAGTTTCTCAATGAGATTTTTCCCAATTAGTTTTTACTTATCAAATGTTCCACAGTAAAATGTATACAATAAAGTATATGTACATTTACATGTATGAGCATACATAATTTAGCAGATTATTAAGTGCTATGTTTTGCATTGGACACTAATGCAATTATTTATTTTGTTGTGCATATACAAAGAATATAAAATATAAAAGTATTGCAAAGATATAGCATGCAATTTGTATAAATATTATTTAAGTATACTAATTATATATATATATATATTTTCTTATTTACTTAGTTAGCCAGCCTGCAGAACTGGGACCTACATTATATTTATCTACTAGAAACAGTTGTTTTATCTACCAGCAAATAAAAAGGCAGCTGACAAAATCAATGTATACCCTTGCTGTTAGCCAGTGACTATTGTATTTTTTATTAATGCATTTGATTAAGCCAATTTAAAAATATCTAAAAAGTAGCAAGATCAAATGAAGATAGCTTTATATCAAAAATTTGTAATAAGTTAAAAAAACTGTATGTTATTTGTCTAATCATGATTTATGCTCTTTATCTAGTTATATTTAAATGAATTTTAGCTATAATAATATAACAATTCAATTGTTTTAGCATATGTTTATAATTTTTTAAATATCTATGATGATCTATGAAAATTAGGTTACTTTATGTCTGTTTGATCTTGAAAATTAATTTTTTTATATTCCAAAATTGGCTGTACCTTGTTGTTACCAATTAAGAGCTTTTTGTTATAGCACTCTGGGACATAGTTCTTGTCTTATACTCTGGGCTTTTTACATAGTATATAATATTATCTATGGTTGAAAGGGAAAAGCAACAAAGGTAGAAGTACAACAATTATTATAATTACTGTTATAAGATTTCAAATCAAAATTGGAATAACCAAAATATTAATATTAAATGACAATATAAAATTTTTTGATGATAATTGATACACAAATCTTATAATTATGTTATTAAATATTATGCAATATACAAATAATATTTCTAAGCTTTAAACTTCTATTTCAAATTTATTCCAAAAACATTGTTGATAATTATTAAATATACTATAAAAATATCTTAAAGAATATTGTCATCTATTACTAATGTGGTTTTTTTAAATATAGAAACAAATTATTTATAAATTTTTAAAATATAGGTTTAATATATTTAAGACTATAAATGTTTTGCCTTAATGCCTTGATTCTCAAAAACTTAGACTCAAAATTTGCCCTAATGTTTTATAAATTTGAAATTTAATCTAACATTCTTGCTCTGTCTAGTGTTTATACTATATGCCTTGCCTCAACCTACCCCTGCCCTACCTAGAGTAGTTTTTATGCTTTTTAGCACTTAGCATTTGCATACCCTAGTTTGTTTCTCAGTATCATAGTTTATAATACCTAAAAAGTTATCTAATAACAATATAATAAATGCTCTGCAACACATTTATTAATAAAATAAAACTGTATACCTATTGCCTATTGCACAATACTTTTTTCAATTCCAATATTTTGATACATAGTCTGATACTTTTTTATAAAAGAATAATTTATAATTATTAATAAGTCTAAATAATTATATTATTTTTTGTACATTTACATTTGATTGCAATGAAGAGGGAGAAAAATAACCTAAAGAAAGAAAATATATTTTTTAATGTCAATATGATAGGTTTTTCAAGGTTGCTATGCATATAAGTTTTTGTAAATTTCTTAATTATTCCTATAAAGTGCATAGGATTTCAATTGTCAAAAACTTAAATTTTCTAAAATTTCTATTTTCTATCTAAAAAGCTTTTTGAAAGACAGATAGGTCATAAAAAAAAACGGTTCTGGATAAAAACTATTGTTTTCATACTTCACATTGTTGAATTAATGAGTAAAAAAACACAAAATAGCATTTTAAAAGTCTGAGTTGACTGCTTCACAAATTTTTGCTTCACTTTTTTCATTACTAAACAGCTAATTTTAAGACTTGTACACCTCAAAGAAGGCAAATTTTTTATTACTTACAAAACAGAAAATATTCTGTGTTTTAATTTTTATTTTATTCAAAAGGATAAAGGACTTCTAAAGATTTCTATAGTTTTCTAAAACCACAAACTCTCAAAAATGCATACAAATTTCAAAGTGCAAAGTTTGCCAGCAAAATTTCTCTCTAAAAGTAAATATACCACTCATTCCTTGTTGCAAAATAATCTTTAAGTTGTTTTCTTTTATTTAAATATCAACTTGTATAGTATTAGTGCATGTAATAGGCCCATATTTAGACTTTAAAAAATTTGAGTAAAAAATGGTATACCAAAGTATGAATCTAGCATCTAAATCAAATGCTTATTGTAGGCTTATTCAGTAACAAAGAACATAGAAATTACACTTAAATATGTATTATTGCAATATGTATATAAGAAAAAAAGAATTTTCCAAATTGTTCACATACATTCCCAACCTCAAAATTTTACCCATCTAGTGCGACTTAGTTTTGTCCAGATTTGCAACTTAGTTCCTCCCAATTGCAACTTAGTTCCTCCCAATTGGGACTTAGTTCTTCTCAATTGCAAATTTCCTAATTGCAACTTAATTTTCACTTTGTATATGACTTTTCTTGCCTTTTTCTTTTTTCTTCTTTTTCTTTTTCTCTCTTCTCTTTCTTTTCTCTTCTCTCTCCTTTCTTTTCCTTTTCTCTTCCTCTCCTTTCTTTCTTCTCCCAATTTTTCATTTTTTGTGTTTTCAATTTTGTGACTTACCTTGGCTGGCAGCCATTTCACCCATCTGGTTTAGATGGGTATATTGAGCATATATGTTGCTTTAATAATACCTGAGTAAAATGCAATTTTCTGATCCTTATGGGAATTTCTGTTACCTGGCTTTCAAATCAGATGCTTCCTATAGGCTTATTAAGCAACAAAGAACAATAAAATCATACTTAAATATGTATTATTGTGGCATATATGCAGGAAAAGTTTTTCCAAATTGCTTTAGTAGAAGCTTAGTAAAATGCAATTTTCCAATCTTTATAGGAATTTCTATGTTATCCAGCTTCTAAATCAGATGCTTCCTATAGGCTTATTAGCAACAAACAATGAAATCACACTTAAATATATATCGTTGTGGCATGTATACAAGAATTTCCAAATTGTTTCATTAGAAGCTGAGTAAAATGCAATTTTTTTATTCTTGTGGGAATTTGTATGATTAATAATAAACTTATATTAAATACAGTATTTATTGCAGACAAACTCTACAAAATACACATTGTCAATAGTAACAAAAAAGATAAAGAAAAATAAAGAAAAATAAACCCCTAAAAAGAATATTAAATATATTATTGCATAATATAATTTATTGATATAAGATACTTAAGGTTAATAAATACATAATCAGAGTTTTTCTATCATTTTTAATAGTCATTTTAGTTGTAATTAAATTTACCATTTTAACAAATCATTTTATCAAAGATAAGGCTATATGTAAATAATTTGTACTTTAATAGATGTTTCTAACTTTTTAAACTTAAAATAATTTATCTTATAGATTTATTGCTATTGAAAAAATAAACTTTCAAAAAACTTGCCCCAATAATTGATTTTGCCATATTTATTTTATTATATACTAAAATTATAAGATAAAGCCTATTAAGATTAAGAAGACACATGTATTATAATGAAAGCAATTTTTTTTTTGTTTGATATTAACATTTTACAAACTATAAAAACCCACAGATTTTAAACCTGCTGAATTCCAATATACTTTAGAACTTTTTTTGTATGCTTTTGAAATCTAAAGTCATACTCAAACAAAACCTTGTTAATAAATAGGCCTAATTGAAAAGATAAACAAGACTTGGATTAAACTTGAATTAAAGTTACTTGCTTCACTCAAAAGATGCAATAAAGTATAAAAGATATAGGCCTGATGCAGTATACAAACTGCTATGCCCCAATAGACCATAGTCTAGATCATAGGAGGTATATGCCAAAATGAAAATTCATGTTTTTTTCTATTTTATGCAGTATACAGACAAAAAAATTAAAAAAATTTTACACTAAGACTAAAATTGTTTATATGCCATTTTTAATGAATAGGTATCCCTAGAAAAAAATATATATAGGTAATTTTTAGGAATTTAAAACTTTTACTAGGCCCTAAACTTTAAAATAGCTATTTTTTGTAGAAACAGATTTTCTTGTGTAAAGGCCACCTACCAGACTATGGCCAATAGACTCTTGATATATGTATATCTAAATACTCAACTACAATAGTCAATAGGCCTATATTTAATATGGTATTATATGCATAGCATTGGTTGTTCAATTTGTTAGATTTGGAGTACAATAGCATTTAATATATGCAGTCATGAAGTTAGGTCTATATTGAAGTCTTTGGCAATATTTTGCTCATTAAATTGAAGAAATTTATATTATTGCCTTAAATTGCTTAAGGAATAACTTTAGCCAAATAAGTTTGTTTGTCTTAGGCCCTATTATTGACAAATTTGCTTAGCTTGTTATCACTATTGACAAATTTGCTTTCCTTTAATTTCTTAAATTTTGGGTCTATTGACAAATTAGATATCAATGAGTTTGGTGTAACCTGTCAACAATTTATGGATTGGGACAATACAAAGGTTAAGGGGTCTAGTATTTTATTTACTTTCTAATAATAGAAGTACTATTAAAACCATTTATATGCCTCCAAAATACAATGAACATCAAAATTTTCCCCAAAATGTCCAGTTTGAAATTACTTTAGCTACTAGTACTACTTCTAATGAAGAATATTAAGAAACTAGGCCTATAGCACAGATACTATAAACACTAGATAGGCCACTCCAGCTAATTTTCACAACACGACAGTTTACTCTACTTTCTGCTTAGTAGTAGTAAAAACATTTTAGCGTTATTTATATTTTTTAAAAATAAAAAAACAGATGAATGCAATGCAGCAATTGTATTGATTTTTTTGCAAAAAGAAACTTATAATTATACTTTCCACAATTCAAAGCAACATTGTGAATGCTTTAGATTGCATAGAAGGCTATATTATTGCAGTCAACTATTGTATATTTAGCAAATACGAGCTATATCATATACTCCATAATCCATATTCGTGTAGCAAAATAGAAAGATTTCTCATCTTAATCAGCTCATCTGTTTGTGAAACTCGCAGCGTGCTGTTGAAGAACAGGGTCGCCAGTCGCCCTTGTTCAGAGGCAGCATTCAGAACGGCCCAACAGATGAAAAAAAACTGGCGAATGCGCCACTTCAAGGTCCAGGGATGTATCCGATGGAGAGCCAATCCTCAGTGGTTTCGTAACAGGCAGCCGATAAGCAGCAGGACTTTTGTGGTGCAGCTGCAATGAGCTGCTGATGAGATGACATCCTTTGACCAGAGCACCCCTGACTGCGAGCGCCCTGCCGCCCAGTCGACCGCTGGAAGCTGCGCTAGCCACGCCTCCACAGTCCATGGATGCACGACTGCGCTGCACTTGCCTTGACCATCGAATGTTGCCGCTGCAGCCGCTTGATTTGCCTGTCGCTTTCGGGATTGCCGCTGCAGCCGCTTGATTTGCCTGTCGTTTTCGGGATTGCCGCTGCAGCCGCTTGATTTGCCTGTCGCTTTCGGGATTGCCGCTGCAGCCGCTTGATTTGCCTGTCGTTTTCGGGATTGCCGCTGCAGCCGCTTGATTTGCCTGTCGCTTTCGGGATTGCCGCTGCAGCCGCTTGATTTGCCTGTCGTTTTCGGGATTGCCGCTGCAGCCGCTTGATTTGCCTGTCGCTTTCGGGATTGCCGCTGCAGCCGCTTGATTTGCCTGTCGCTTTCGGGATTGCCGCTGCAGCCGCTTGATTCGCCTGTCACTTTCGGCCTCGGGATCGTTGCTGCAGCCGCTTGATCGTTGCCTCTAGCGCTTGGAACCCGCGAATCGGCTGCAGAGGTGAGAGCTTTCAGCCGCAACAGCTGTTCTCGGCGCAGAATCTGGTAGCCGAAGGTTGCTCTGCCACAGCACTGGCAGCAGGCAAGTCGCAGGCTCGGCTGCAGATAGATTGCTAATTGGCCCCAGCACTGGAGGGTACATGTCGTCTGCCTCTTCATCGTTTATCAGTCCTTTGCACAGAGGGTAGCTGGTCTATTTGAACGAGCCGAGGCAGCATCAACTCTTGGTGTGGGATTGCGTCCCAGCGAAAACAGATGTCTTGCACATCCGTGGCACTTTGTAAGGCAGCAGTAGGCCTCGTCCATAAAGTGCAAGCTGAACACACGGAGGCCCCGTGATTTAATTGTTTATAAAGGTCAATATCCACGCTCCTGCAGTAGCTGCTGCCAGCGCTTCGCCAGTGTCATCTTTTGGTAATTTATGCATTCGCAACGGATTTTTCTTTCTCGGATGTTAATAGCACTAGTACAAAGCTCGTGCAAGTGGGAGCACAGCAGTGGTTCGAATCAAAACATTTCTCGAGTACAAGATTAGATAGAAAAGCTAGTATGCACTCGAACTTTCTTTAACTCTGACTCTTGTCCTGTTCATCTATATAAGCTTGTATTTAAGCACGATTCGCCACCCCCAAATTTTCTAACCCACAACCTCTCAACCCCCACCCCTAACCCAGGCTAGCTATGTGCAGTCCTTTATTTTCTATCCCACCACCAGTGGGCCTAAATTATCGATCCACTCACCCTGCCTTATACGAAACTGATATTAACCCTATTCCAGACTACCCCCCTTCCTCCACTTTGAAAGATAGCGGCATTGCACACTGTCTGTCGCGTCTTAATGTACACCATTACTGCACAAAACAAGTTAGTTGTTTATGGCGTTAGCAAAACGATGTCTTAAAAACAGTCACTCGATTTGTCTAATTTAGCAAATAATACTGTTGCTTCCTTTCATTGCTACTAAGCAGAAAGTAGAATAAAAAACTTGCCCAGAAAATTAGCCTGAGTGGCCTATCTAGTGTTTATAGTATCTGTGGCCTATAGGGCCTAATTGACAAAAGTTTTTATTCTAGCTAGAAGAGATAGGGGTAGGCCTGTAATAGGCCTAGGATATTTTCCTGATAACAATTCCTGACAAATTAGAACCCCAAGCTCAGAAATCGCAAAAATTAAACCCATTTAACTTTTCTATGCGCCTTTAATTTAAATATTGATTATAATATTTCTCTCATAGTCCATAAATCTCAGCAAAAATTGATTTCAATTTGACTAGAAGTAGAAATACATCAATGAAAGTTTTTAAATTTATCTTGAATACATCAGTATATATACCTACGAATGCCACTACATATGCGTATAAAAACCAACGCAGGGTTTATCTGGGCTTTTTAATAAATAATTAATGCTCACTATTGACACTAATTGACTCACTGGTCATTTTTTGACCCGTGTTGTTTTTCTAGGAAGCTTATCATTTGAAATTTACTGATAATTCTACGAAATAAAGCACTGTGCGTATAACTAATTCAAGTTCAAATTTGTGTGGGTTAGTTTCACAGGCTCTGAAAATAAAATTCTTAAGAACAGTCGATTGACTAATTGCAACTTTCTTAGCTGGATATTTCACAAGCTCGTAATTTATTGGCTCGAAACTTTACCATATCGGGTACCAATATCGAAAGTACACAAGTGACTGGGAAAAAAATTAAGTCATTCGCAAGCGTCGAAATTTCACAAGCTCGAAATTAATACCCATCAAAAATCCTAACCCTAACCCTTTCACAGCTCAAAATGTTTTATTGCAATCACATAACTTATACCACAGGGTTCTGCTCGCTACTTAATACAGTAAGAGCGATACCTCACATGATTGTGAGCTATTGGAAGTGATAGCAAGACTTTCTCTGACAATAGAAGTTTCGAGCCTTGAACTTTTCCAAAAACTAATCAAAGTAGTGTTTTCGCATTCTACGGAAATATTAAGCTGCAACAAATTAGCCCCTGTCCCTGGTTTTGATGATTTGTGCTGATCTCACTACAAATAAACAAAAAAGGATTGTGGAGATATTAAAAAAGTAATTGATGTTTTGCTGGCAGTTGTAGGCCCGATTACTACAGTAGTACAGTAGAACATCCATTAGAATCGTGCATTAAGAATTTACGATTTTAGAGAAATCGATGTCAGTTATGCTGCTAGCGTTTTTTGTTACTAAATTATCGCTTAAAGATGTGCCCAAATTGGATATTTTTCATCAATTTTTGTTCAAATGTGTGGACAGTGGCTGTATGATCACGTGGTAAAAGTCGAGGTGAAATTTATACAAAGGATCGATGATATAAAATTCCAAACGTACTATAAATCTACAGTGTAAATTACACGAAGGCGTTAAATTCGTAAGACTGCCTGTTACAGGCAATGTTACAGCCTGTTCTGGCGACATTATAATTATCAAAGTTTTTTATTGATCTCAATATATTTTATAGCTGAACTAAATCAAATTTAAGTGCTGCAAAATGTTTGAATTCTTGCAAACAAAAAAGAAATGGAAACAACACATCTGCAAAAATTCTCGGATTTTTTCGAAATTCAAAATTATTACAGAGATATTACCAGTGGTATATGTATGCATTCAGAAGAGTCAGAGAAGGAAAGCTTGTGAAAAATAATTAGTACATGCAAGAGAAACAGGATCACATGCAGTGATTTCATATCTGAACGAATTCCGCAAAAATTTTAGAATCAGTAAAATCTCATATTTTTCACATTTCATTAATGACGTCATGCAGTCAGACCAAGTTCATTTATCCATCATGCTTTCTTCGCTTCCGGTTTTCCGTCGGTGCCCTTGAAACGCCAATAGGCGTCCATGTATTTAGTAATCTCGCAGCTGTTCTTTGGAAAATACAGCCGGCTGTCGGCCTTGTTGGTCTCCAGCTGCAATTACATTTATGGAAGATTCTACATAATGTTGCATCGAGAGTTAGTTAAGCTTTTGACCAGTAAAGCGGTTGAATCACTACTTGATATCTTCCATTGCTACTATTAATAGTACATTAGTACTACTAGACTTTTTAGTAAGAATATTATTAGTACTACGAGCGTATTACTATGAGCTCAGGTGCCTCACTATTAACTCAGGCGCCGCACTGTGAAATCAGGCGCCGCACTGTCAACTAAGGCGCCTCACTATCAACTCAGGCGCCTCACTATCAACTCAGGCGTCGCACTGTCAACTCAGGCGCCTCACTATCAACTCAGGTGCCTCACTATTAACTCAGGCGCCGCACTGTGAAATCAGGCGCCGCACTGTCAACTAAGGCGCCTCACTATCAACTCAGGCGCCTCACTATCAACTCAGGCGTCGCACTGTCAACTCAGGCGCCTCACTATCAACTCAGGCGCCTCACTATCAACTCAGGCGTCGCACTGTCAACTCAGGCGTCGCACTGTCAACTCAGGCGCCTCACTATCAACTCAGGCGCCTCACTATCAACTCAGGCGCCTCACTATCAACTCAGGCGTCGCACTATCAACTCAGGCGCCTCACTATCAACTCAGGCGCCTCACTATCAACTCAGGCGTCGCACTGTCAACTCAGGCGCCTCACTATCAACTCAGGCGTCGCACTATCAACTCAGGCGCCTCACTATCAACTCAGGCGTCGCACTGTCAACTCAGGCGCCTCACTATCAACTCAGGCGCCTCACTATCAACTCAGCCGCCACACTATCAGCTCTCAGGCACCTCACTATCAACTCAGGCGCCTCACTATTTCCGCAGGCGTTGCACTCACCAAAGGCTTAGTAATCCAGCCAATTTCCTGGGACTCTGTCTGGGGCACCGTGTACTTCTTGGTTGGCTCCAGGTGGGCCCGCTCGATGACGCCCACAAAGTGGCCTTTGTAAAAGTTTTGATATTGGTTTTTTTAAATATACAAAAACAATTGTCTCAATTGCTAACTTAACAAATACTAAGCTAGTAAAACTCACTGTCTTCCTCCGTGATGCCAGAAAGATCCTCCGGTGGTGCGTTGGGCTTTGGCGCCAAAGTGTGGACTAAAAATTTTAACAAGCAGTCAATGAATTCAAAATTTTAAATACAAATTTACGAAGATACTGTCAATGAAATTCGTATGAACCGACGCACGTCTGCGAAAAGGATTAACGCCGTAGTTGGTGTAAAGCTTCTGATGAAAATTCTCCTTCTTGATTGTCTCCACCATGATGGCATTCTGGTGGACCGCGTTTTTCGGCTCTTTGCCTTCTTTTTTCTCTGCCATGCTAATTTTTCTGAAAATAGATAAATGATTAAAGTTAAAAACTTAAAATAAAGTCATTTAAATTTAAAACTTATAATAAAAAAATTGTGTTATTTCTCTCAGCTACATTTAGTTAAATATATGTATTTAATTCAAATGGACACAAGCTGTACATCAATAACATCATATAATTTCCACTATAGACTTAAAATAAACTGTAAATTATGGTTACTGCAATGACATTATTGAGAATAGTGTATTTAGGCCTAGTATATTTTCCTATTTTATACTTGTATAAGCAGATAGAAAACAAAATATTTTGCCTATCTTGTTGGCATTCGATCAGTAATTTTAATAGTTTTAACAGAAAAATATAAATTAGTGGATTAGTTTAAGTATATTACCAATTAATATAAAGCTGAGGAAGTTCGAATAAGTTTTCCTCAAACCTTAAGCGCTTCAATTAGGAATTAGCTGTTAGCTGTGATTTTCGCTGCGAACCAGTATACTGAATAAATTTTTGTAAAACAAAAAAAATGTTTTACTTTATTCTCAAAAATACTTTGCGCAGTCTGGACCTGGTTAAACTGTAAGACAAGTTGAGAACTAGCTAAGATACACTTCGTTTTTTAAAATACCTATAATAAAAGATCACAAGTTACTGTATGATTTCAATAAAAGTTTGTGTAAAACAATTGCTACAGATTTTTGTATATTTTTGAACGAGTAACTGACTTATAAACAGAAAAAAGCTGATCGCCAAAACAATCTTTGTAGCTGCATATACTGCGGAAAATTTGACTAAAATTTGACTTAACACAACAATTAAACTTTTTAGTTGTTAGATAAAATAGAGTTAGCAAACAGTTATTAAAAGATATACATGAAAATAAATACCAAAAACGAAAAAAAACCTCTGTGCATCAAAAAACTTTTGTTTTTTTTGCAAACTAGGCAGCTTTAATTTAATTTTGTTTTTTCGAGTAGGTAAAAGTTTTTAAACCCGGGAAGTTGTTAACTACAAGTACCTATTTTTTATTTTCAAAAGGCACAAGACGGTTGTTACTTCTTTTTTTACTTGTTAAAAGGTGGAGTAAGTTGTGCTCGTAAGTCATAACATACTATTGCAATATGATAATAAGTACTATACGCTTGTAATCAAAATCTTTGGAAAAAAAACTTCGAAGCTTATACGAGCGTAGTTTTGCCACCGAAAACGGGGGCTTGGGTGGTTTATGCCTTTAAAGATCAGTGCTTACCCGCATTGAAATTCTACAATTTCGAAGTAGAAATGATTATGGAACTGAATACCCCGTATACAAAGAGATCGCGTGGAAATGAACTTGAATTGGTTTTTGCAGTAGTCAAACATGTACATCTATTAGTTGCGCAGATGGAGACAATTGGTAAAGTGGCGAAGGTTTTATGACCGTGCATAGTTTTTCGGTATGCAACAGGGATGACCAATGTAGCCAAGTCCAAATCAAATAGGTGCCGATAAGTAGTCGCTGAATCTGCAG
This sequence comes from Macrostomum lignano, assembly GCA_002269645.1. NCBI lineage: Eukaryota > Metazoa > Platyhelminthes > Macrostomidae > Macrostomum > Macrostomum lignano. The sequence goes on along the minus strand of NIVC01000873.1, from coordinate 27,259 downwards.
TCACGAAGTTTTGCGCGCCAGCTCGCGCAAAATACCTCTCTACAGTATACCTCTCTTGGGTATACTGTATACATGGACACTTAAGGAATGCTTTTCTCTGGGCGGGATCCCGCCGGTCGCAGAGACAACAGAATTCCATAGTTCCAGCCCAACCCGATGGGATAATCTACATCATGCGCATATATGGCTCCCCTATTTCAGCTGTCTCCCAATCTTGGCAGTAACTGCAGTCAGGCAGGCCGCGGTTATGCCAGATCAAGTCAGAAGAGCTTTATGCAGCTCGTATTATAGAGTATCACTTGGTGGCAGCCGTTGCAATTTGTCATCGCTAGTAATTACTGCCACTGGCGGGGAGGCGGAGTCAGATAGAGAGAGAGACAGGAAGGCGGACAATTCTTGCGCCAACTCCGCCTCCAATGTCTCTGGCTGAAACCCCGCCCTAAGAATTACACTGCATTGGCTGCGGTTATTACCGTTACTATCGTACGTATGAATGCCTTGAATCGGTGGCCAACTTGTTAAGCTGTCACTACCCGGAGAGACAGGCAGACGGAGGGTAGGGGAGATTCGGGGTACTGCGATCTGTCAGACCCTCCCTATAGCCGCAAAAGTTATGCGTCCGCTAAAAACTCCCCAATTCCGCACGTTGGCTTTTCTATCATGCTAGCTATATCGTTCCAAAAAGCCACTGGGACAAACAGGCTGGCATAACCTGTTAGCAATCAATTTTAACTCTGAGCTCTCTCTCTCTCTCTTACCTATTTTCTAAAATGGCAGCCGTTTGGTCATTTACCCAGTGGGAGAATTTCCCTTCAACTAACCCCCATGCCTGCCAAACATGGGATTTGAAAAGTGTGTAGTACGATATGCATAGATTGCATATGCGGGGATTTAAGACCGACTTAGCGCAGCTGCCGGACTCTGTCGCATTCCAGGCGGTGGGGGGGACACGCAGGCAGTTTTTTGTTAACCACTCCCGCACTTCGCCAGCCGCCGAGCACTTCGTATTAAAGTGAAAAGTTAGAAATCAGTTTTTTTATAAATGAAAGTGAAGCAGTACCGTCTCCGCTAAATCTTCGCAGACAGACGGAGGAATGGGGTGGGAGGGGGTTCGGGGGAAGACTTCGAAATTCGAAATGAAACGAATGGCCTGGCAAGCCTCCGTGTGTTGGGAGGGGTGAATATCATGTAAATTACATGCCCAGCAGCGCAGTCAGTGCCTGGAAGACAGAAGGAATGGAACACCTTAGCAACCAGACCCGCCTCGACTCTGGTCCAGTGCCAGCAGCAGCTGCTGCTTTCGCTGACAGAAATTTGAATGAGAGCGTCCGAAACAAAGTGGCGAAACAATTTCTTTTTTTGTCGGTGTGTCTCTCTTCCGGAGGCCATTGAAATTCTTCTGAGCTTTCAACTGCCGCCTTGGCGCAGACGCTGGCAACGACAGTCAGTGGTCATTTGTCACAGCCTTGCAGTTGCTGCTGCAGGGGACACAATGTAAATCGTTGAATTGGCTGGTTGTTGCAAAGAATTTTGAACGATCAGGTTTGACAATTACGAGTCTGCGGCTAGACGGCACCGCGTATGACAGTATCCAAGGTTTGCGTACTGCTGTCTGCTGTCTCATTTATCCCATGTCGCATCTATCCCATGTCGCATCTATCCCATGTCGCATCTATCCCATGTTGCATCTATCCCATGTCGCATCTATCCCATGTCGCGTCTATCCCATGTCGCATCTATCCGCTTATATCCCTCATCTTATCTATCCCATGCCGCATCTATCTCAGGTCGCATCTATCCCATGTCGCAACTATCCCATGCCGCATCTATCCGCATCTATCCCAGTCTCATCAATCCCATGCCGTATCTATCCCATGTCGCATCTATCCCATGTCGCATCTATCCCATGTCGCATCCATCCCATGCCGCATCTATCCCATGCCGCATCTATCCCAGTCTCATCTATCCCAGTCTCATCTATCTCAGTCTCATCTATCCCAGTCTCATCTATCCCAGTCTCATCTATCTCAGTCTCATCTATCCCAGTCTCATCTATCCCATGCTGCATCTATCCCATGCCGCATCTATCCCATGCCGCATCTATCCCAGTCTCATCTATCCCAGTCTCATCTATCTCAGTCTCATCTATCCCAGTCTCATCTATCCCATGCTGCATCTATCCCAGTCTCATCTATCTCAGTCTCATCTATCCCAGTCTCATCTATCCCAGTCTCATCTATCCCAGTCTCACCTATCCCATGCTGCATCTATCCCATGCGCCAATCCACAAATATCTTTTAGATTTTCTAAATGTAGAATTATGTAGTACCAAATGTACATAGTACCAAACAAAGAATTCCACTCCTATCACACACAAAATTGGTTTTTGATGAAACTCACTCCATCCTAGCGCAGAAGTTACAATAAAGTTGTTTAGCAAATATTTGTTTTATTAAGTTACTTCGAAAAAAGCCCGGCACGTTTGATACGATCGAGATTATCTTTGAAACTTCTTACAGTCAAACTGGGTAAGGGTGGGGTGGCTGAGGCAAAAATCAATAAAGAGAAATTGTAATAGCAATGAGCAGTTCATATTGCCGATTAGTAATTTTATCTAATACATAGGAATAATCTATGCAGGCGTACGCTAAAACGAATTTAAGAATTCCGGTGTACAACAATTTTCATAGAAACGAGTAGACAATAACATTTGCCAAATAAATTGTCGAATTAAACAAAGCCGTGTGTTTTTTTATATAATAAAAAATGAATCATAAGCCACACAGTTATGTACAAAGCGATAAAGCTGTTATAATTTGTCAGTTCTTCTACGGTAGTCAGTCAGGCCAGATATTTAAAGCCGGCAAATCCGAACTGGCTTGGTTTTGCATGGATTGTGCAGCCGCCCGATCCACTGACCATTTACAATCGTCGGGTTATTCAGGCCGTTGACAGAAGCTTCCGTTTCTTGAAATGGCTCGCGCTCAACAGCTTCGGCGGAGAAGCGACGTCAGCGACGCCTGCGACCTCCTCAGTCGATGGCGAGCCGCCGCGCTCCGACTCGTCCAAGGAGGAAGTCGGCGAGCCGCGCTTTCCGCCGCCGCGGAAGCCGCCGAGGTCAGCCGAGAGGTTGATCGGCTCGTCCAGCTCAGCGTCGTTGTCGGCGACGTTCGCCGATTCGGCAGCGAGTTCGGCCGCCTCGTCGCAGACGCAATCGTCCAGATCGTCGTCTTGGTCAGCTTCGGCATCAGTGGCGACGGCCGAGCTCCTCGTAGCCAGCATGTCATTCTTCAGCTCCTCGTTCTCGCGCTTCATCTTTGCCCGCCGATTCTGGAACCAGGTGATCACCTGGGCGTTGGTGAGACCCAACGACTGGGCGATCTCGTCGCGCATGTTGGGCGTGAGGTACTTCTGCTCGTGGAAGCGCTCCTCCAGCACGCTCAGCTGCTTGCTGGTGAAGGCCGTGCGGGTCTTTCTGCGGCGCCTGAAGCCGTTCTTCTCCGACCACAGCGTCACCAGGGAGGCGTCCGCGTCTGCACATGGAGAGGGGGGCGATGGGGATGAGAAGACTGCGTGCGTATTCATGTCTGTATCATGTTTATCGCGTGCCTCTATGCTGTCTCTCTCGTGTAGACTCTCTAGTGTCTCTCTAGTGTCTCTCTAGTGTCTCTCTCGTGTCTCTCTCGTCTCTCTCTCGTGTCTCTCTCGTCTCTCTATCGTCTCTCTCGTCTCTCTATCGTGTCTCTCTCGTCTCTCTCTCTCGTCTCTCTCTCGTGTCTCTCTCGTCTCTCTAGTGTCTCTCTAGTGTCTCTCTAGTGTCTCTCTAGTGTCTCTCTAGTGTCTCTCTCGTCTCTCTCGTCTCTCTCTCGTCTCTCTATCGTCTCTCTCGTCTCTCTATCGTGTCTCTCTCGTCTCTCTCTCGTCTCTCTCTCGTGTCTCTCTCGTGTCTCTCTCGTGTCTCTCTCGTCTCTCTATCGTGTCTCTCTCGTGTCTCTCTAGTGTCTCTATCGTGTCTCTCTCGTCTCTCTATCGTGTCTCTCTCGTCTCTCTATCGTGTCTCTCTCGCCTCTCTCTCGTCTCTCTCTCGTGTCTCTCTCGTCTCTCTATCGTGTCTCTCTCGTCTCTCTCTCGTGTCTCTCTCGTGTCTCTCTCGTGTCTCTCTCGTCTCTCTCTCGTGTCTCTCTCGTCTCTCTCTCGTGTCTCTCTCGTCTCTCTCTCGTGTCTCTCTCGTCTCTCTCTTGTCTCTCTCTCTCTCGTCTCTCTCGTGTCTCTCTAGTGTCTCTCTAGTGTCTCTCTAGTGTCTCTCTCGTGTCTCTCTAGTGTCTCTCTAGTGTCTCTCTAGTGTCTCTCTAGTGTCTCTCTCGTGTCTCTCTCGTGTCTCTCTCGTGTCTCTCTCGTGTCTCTCTCGTGTCTCTCTTGTCTCTCCCTCTCTAGTGTCTCTCTAGTGTCTTATTTGTCTCTCTTCTCGCCTCTCAGTCACGTAAATCTCTTTTAGTGAGCTATAAATTCTCATATTTTATCAGATCGAAATCAGAATTTTAGACCCTTGCACTGTCTGTCCAACAACACAAGAGAAAAAATCACAAAGAGCCGTATTATTTCAGTGGAAAAGTGGGCCCGCCACTCCTGTCTCCATGAAAAACATTCGAGCCAAACCCATCGGCAGAAAGGAAAGCCGGCGACAAACCAAGCAGAAAAACGCAGCGAAAAAAACAGACCAGAGGCAATCCGTCTCACAGAATTCGATGCCTCCTGTAAACTGCAGCCAAATGTAATATAAATCTCCAAGCCCTCAAGCGCGCTGTCCAAACACACAAACACAACAGTTTGGCTTTGGCTGCAGCAGCCGTTGACAGCGGTTCCCGAAGCCTCCACCGCAGTCCACCTTGCTGCTGACCGGGGGCCCCCGCTGCTTTGGAAATGACATGACTGATTAAGTGGCTCCTCTCCGACCGCATCTGATGCTGGGAGCTCAGTTTGGCCGCCGGACTAATCTAAACTTTCACCCATATTTCTCCGCCTATCATTGCATCGGACAAACTGAAGACAAACGAGCGTCGCCTGCTTTGCCATGGTGCCTTCTGAATAAATTTGCAGCTCTGGCGTCAGGAACAGGAGGAATCTGAGGGCTTCCCGGACGGTAATTAGGAAGGCTGAGCTCTTATCTTAAAGTAAATTTGTCAAGCTGGCGACTTCCAAATTGAAGGATATCTATCCCATATCTATATTGCCTATACTACTTACTCCATTCTCTTTGTCGGAATCTGTGTGTCATCCGCGATTTAAGGTGTCATTGAGCGAGAGTGGCTTCGGTCCATTCCTGTCCCCAAAACTTGTCTCCCGCTCCGCAGCCCGATAGGGGAAATCCTCAGTCAGTCAGTCCCCCCCGCCATCCGCAGCTTGGATGAAGGATTGCAGTTGCACCGCAGCGTGTTTACCCGGCCGCCAAGAGGCCGTCGCGCACCCTGTGTTGATAAGCATTAGATAACAAGTCCCCCATTCCTAGAAAAATATTTATAGAAATACTGACCCGCGCGCAAGGCCTAGCGCAGCCGTTCACGTCAAGCGTCATTACCAATGACATTTGAAATTGCCCACCCGCTCCGGCCCCCTCTCCCACGCTGGCTTCACGGTCTCAGCTAAAAATGAGGAAAACCTCAACAGTAGAAGAAGCCCTCTGTCTCTGGTAAATCCTTGGGAGCAGAAATCCCCGACAGAATCCTCATCTATCCCCCCCATCCATATCGATGCGGCCAAGGGCCCCGCAGCGTCGAGCTGAGGACAAACAAGAAGGGATAACAACCGTAGCGCAGGCGGCGACAACCCGGCAAGCTTGCAGCCGTTTCTGCTTGTCACGATTGACAGAACAGGAGAGATGGCGGGGCCCACTTGAACCGGGCAGAAGTGACAGACAGTGCCAGTCAAAAGCTGTCCGAACGGGCATGGGGGATTAGCGGTCCAGAACCATGGGGATAAACTCCAAGTGCGAGCCCAAACAGCCGTGTGTTCCCTCCTCTTTATTATATCCGCAGCAGTGTATTGGCAGGCTGAGGGTGGGGTGCTGAATCAACTTGCTTGAATTGAATAAACAAATGAAACAAGTGTCAGTACTTGCCTATGTTGGAGAGCGAGGCAGTGGGCACTAATCTGTGTGCGTTTCTGCTTTTATGACAATATTGGAAATTTTAGCCATCTGTACTGCTGAGATTATTCTTTGGTCAGATGCTTCTGAGAAATTCTAAGGACGATGCTATCAAGTATCTGAGGAGATCTATCAAAGATCTGAGGAGACCTATCAAGGATCTGGAGAGATCATCAAGGATCTGAGGAGATCTATCAAGTATCTGAAGAGAGCTATCAAGGATCTGAGGAGATCTATCAAGGATCTGAAGAGAGCTATCAAGGATCTGAGGAGATCTATCAAGTATCTGAGGAGATCTATCAAAGATCTGAAGAGATCTATCAAGTATCTGAGGAGACCTATCAAAGATCTGAAGAGATCTATCAAGTATCTGAGGAGACCTATCAAAGATCTGAGGAGATCTATCAAAGATCTGAGGAGATCTATCAATGATCTGAAGAGATCTATCAAGGATCTGAGGAGATCATCAAGGATCTGAGGAGATCTATCAAGGATCTGAGGAGATCTATCAATGATCTGAAGAGAGCTATCAAGGATCTGAGGAGATCATCAAGGATCTGAGGAGATCTATCAAGGAGCTGAGGAGATCTATCAAGGATCTGAGGAGATCTATCAAGGATCTGAGGAGATCTAATAAGGATCTGAGGAGATTTATCAAGGAGCTGGGGAGATCTATCGAGGAGCTGAGGAGATCTATCAAGGATCTGAAGAGAGCTATCAAGGATCTGAGGAGATCATCAAGGATCTGAGGAGATCTATCAAGGAGCTGAGGAGATCTATCAAGGATCTGAGGAGATCTATCAAGGATCTGAGGAGATCTATTAAGGATCTGAGGAGATTTATCAAGGAGCTGGGGAGATCTATCAAGGAGCTGAGGAGATCTATCAAGGATCTGGGGAGATCCATCAAGGATCTGGGGAGATCTTATCAAGGATAGAGGAGTGCTGCAAAGCGCTACATTTTGAACTAGAAGCAACTGTTTAAAGCCGCGGACACTTAAAGGACGCTAAACTTTATTTTTCTAGAAATTAACAGGAGGTCGGTAAGGAGTGTATATATATCATATCTCCGATGCATTTAGTATGCTCTGGAGAACGCATAGCGCTTATTGGGGTTTCGCCATAGACAAATTCCAATCGAATCCAGTTCATTTCTAAGAAAATCAATTGCCCCTGACTTCAGGTGTCCATGACTGAAATACACTACCAGTGCACAAAATGAATCAATTGCTTACCGTTGTTCTTCAAATCGTAGTCCAGACCCTGCAGAGTGCTTTTGGTCAGGCGCATCAGCTGATCCAAGGGTGAATGCTGCTGTTGTTGCTGCTGAGGCGATTGCTGCTGCTGCTGCTGTTGCTGTTTTTGCTGCTGTTGTTGATGTCGCTGCTGATGGTGCTTGGCAGCCGCAGCAGCCGCAGCAGCCGCAGCCGCCGCCGCAGCTGCTTGAGCAAAAGCAGCAAAAGCCGCACCGCCAACCTGATGCTGATGAGAGAACTGTTGCTGCTGCTGCTGCTGCTGCGGCGGCGGCGAATCATCGAGAAGAATGTCCCGAATGAAGAATGACTTTTTCGGCCTGGCCAACATGATGCACCACTTTCTCTTGGGATCCCAGAAACACTGAGCCGACGTATTATCGATATATATATTTTTTCCGGTGGTTGTTGCCGCGGAATTCGCAATGAGGCTCTGGGGTGGCAGCTGCTCGGAGACCGCTAACCGGGTTAGGGGCTGGGGATTATTTTAAAGAGGATGTCGCGGGCTGAGGCGGGCTCTGGGAAGCTGTTAGCGTGTGGCTGCGGCGGGGCGGCCGAGGCTGCATGGCACCCGCCCACCCCCCATCACCTCCTTCCCCAACCCCCCTCAGACTCCGAATTTTCGCCGCCGCTCACATTGCAGCCTCCTTGGCTGCCCCCATCATCTCTGGCACCACCCAATAGAAGTTGGCCAGCCCGAGCGCTGATTGGCCCGGCCAGGGCTGGGAGGCGGGTGGGAATTGGGGAAAAAACTCTTCGTAGCGTCCCTGAGGGGGCGGAGCCGGCAGCAGTTGGGGACGCAGATAATCGGATAGCAAGCATTGCCGGACACTGGAGACCATCGGCTCAGCCCGACAGCGACGTCAGCAACGAAGTGTCCCAAGAGAGTTTCGAATGGTGAGGAGAGAGCGAGATAGCGAGAAAGAGATGAGAGATCAGGATTGATGAGGCAGAGAATCTGCATACACGGCGTCTGTGCTGGCGGAAACATTGCGGCAATTTACCGAGTATGCGGGAGGTGGGGGGGAGGGGTATGGCGTGGGGGAGTCTGTGACGGTCACATCTTCATCATTCACGGGACAAAGATGCTAAAAATGATGCGGTTTTGGTGCCACTCCCCCCCCCCACCAGCCTGTTGACACGCGCAGGCCGTCAGCCAGGCAGTGGCAAAAGCGTGAAACCCGCTGCGGTCCATTCTGTGTCCAATTTTTTTCTCGCTGCTTATCATGTCTGGCAATTGATATAACAGGCCATTGTCCCATGCCTGTCCAGGGCAGGAGGACCTGCAGGCCGCGACAAAGAGGCGGAGGCCCCCCCTAATAAATCTGTGGGTGCGGCGGCTGCTGTTTTTATGATGATGAGGCTGACAATGCCAGGCGGGACTGTGCTTTTTTACCATAGACAAGCGCAATCGCTGGAGGACGCACACCTGTCCAACTCGATATTCTGGCATGCAAATTCGTTAAAGAACAGACATTCGATTCGTTTCTGCCGCCGCTGCCGTCATCAGAGACTCTCAAGTTTTGGAAAATCTAATTTTTCATCTGTCAGTAGCGGGTCGGGCGCAACAGAAGTTGAGGCCCATCAGCCCTAATCCTTCTTGGGTACATCTATAAGGGTTATTACAAGGAAGCAAAGAACAACAACACTGACTGAGGAGAATTCTCCCGTTCATCTGCCGCCCCCAGGCCCAGATGCGTGACAAAAGGCAAATTTTTCTTCCCAGATTTCTCCAGCTAAGCACAAAATATTCGGCTAAGACGGCCCAAATGCATGCAGTTCGTGCGCGCTTGTTATCGAACTTTTCCCGCTCCGCAGTCACGCGCGCCAATCTGGGCAACAGGCCGCATTGGGAGATGACAGCTGATCGAATGATGAGAGGCGGCGCAGCAGTGACAGCTCTGGATTGAATGGGAACAGCTTAATGACATCCCATGCGTCCTGCATAACCCACCATGAATTTGAAACCCGATTCATAAGGGCATGCACAAGTTGCTGGTCTGCAGCTTGCACTGCCCCGCCGTCTCCTGTACTGCTCCCCTATATCCTGCGCTCCCTCTCTGATCTCTCCTCTCCCTCTCTGATCTCTCCTCTCCCTTTCTGATCTCTGATCTCCCTCTCTGATCTCTGATCTCCCTCTCTGATCTCTCCTCTCCCTCTCTGATCTCTCCTCTCCCTCTCTGATCTCTCCTCTCCCTCTCTGATCTCTGATCTCCCTCTCTGATCTCTGATCTCCCTCTCTGATCTCTCCTCTCCCTCTTTGATCTCTCCTCTCCCTCTCTAATCTCTCATCTCCCTCTCTGATCTCTCCTCACCCTCTCTGATCTCTCCTCTCCCTCTCTGATCTCTCCTCTCCCTCTCTGATCTCTCCTCTCCCTCTCTGATCTCTCCTCTCCCTCTCTGATCTCTCCTCTCCCTCTCTGATCTCTGATCTCCCTCTCTGATCTCTCATCTCCCTCTCTGATCTCTCCTCTCCCTCTCTGATCTCTGATCTCCCTCTCTGATCTCTGATCTCCCTCTCTGATCTCTCCTCTCCCTCTCTGATCTCTCCTCTCCCTCTCTGATCTCTCCTCTCCCTCCCTGATCTTTCCTCTCCCTCTCTGATCTCTGATCTCCCTCTCTGATCTTTGATCTCCCTCTCTGATCTCTGATCTCCCTCTCTGATCTCTCCTCTCCCTCTCTGATCTCTCCTCTCCCTCTCTGATCTCTCCTCTCCCTCTCTGATCTCTCCTCTCCCTCTCTGATCTCTCCTCTCCCTCTCTGATCTCTCCTCTCCCTCTCTGATCTCTCCTCTCCCTCTCTGATCTCTCCTCTCCCTCTCTGATCTCTCCTCTCTCTCTCTGATCTCTCCTCTCCCTCTCTGATCTCTGATCTCCCTCTCCGATCTCTGATCTCCCTCTCTGATCTCTGATCTCCCTCTCTGATCTCTTCTCTCCCTCTCTGATCTCTCCTCTCCCTCTCTGATCTCTCATCTCCCTCTCTGATCTCTCATCTCCCTCTCTGATCTCTCCTCTCCCTCTCTGATCTCTCCTCTCCCTCTCTGATCTCTGATCTCCCTCTCTGATCTCTGATCTCCCTCTCTGATCTCTTCTCTCCCTCTCTGATCTCTCCTCTCCCTCTCTGATCTCTCTCTCGAGTTTGAAAAAGCCGAACCTCGCCTCATCGACTCATCATTAACAGATTGAGTTGCTTTCCAGCAGCGAATACTCCTCCAATTCCGGTTTCTTGTTGTCCTTGCAGCTGCCACTGACCCGGCCCCCACCCTCGGTGCTGGAGTTGCCGGGGAAGCGGACCAATTTGCCTGTTGTTTTAAGGAAAATTGAACGAACAACCAGCCGAGAGGCGGAGATGCGGAGAGGCGGGCCTTCGCGACCGCAACAGCCGCGGCGGAGGGCGGGGGGTGGCTGGGGATGACCGCTGATTGTCATGCGGGTGACCAGGTGTGAGGGAATCCTTCGCAAGTGACACCGCGGCGTCAGAGGTGGGTCAGCTCTGTCAATAATCTCCTTGCCCTGAACCCACGGAATTGCGGATAAGCTGCAAGCGCGCGATGCAACAGATTGTTTTGCATTAAAAAATCTTTGCATGTAATTTGCAAAATATTTCTGACTTGTTCGTTGCATGCTTGCTGTGTCTCTTGAATGGGGCTCTCGTGTTCTGAATGCAGGCTCTAGACACTGAGAGAGGTAGAGTGAGGATTCGAGCCTAAGAGATAGAGAGAGAGAGACAGAAGAGAGAGAGAGAGAGACAGAAGAGAGAGAGAGAGAAAGAAGGAGAGAAGTTATGAGACTATACTAGAGGAAGAAGTAGAGATAGGATATGAGACAACTTAAGAGAGAAGTAGAGAAAGGATGAGACTACTAAGAAGAGAAGTAGAGAGAGGATATGAGACTTCAGTATAACTTTAGAGAAGTAGAGAGAGGATATGAGACTGCGGTATAAGCTAGAGAAGTAGAGAGAGGATATGAGACTACTAAGAAGAGAAGTAGAGAGAGGATATGAGACTTCGGTATAACCTTAGAGAAGTAGAGAGAGGATATGAGACTACAGTATAAGCTAGAGTAGAATGATGAGGCTGTGAAACTGAGAAGCGGAGTGAAATTATGAGAAGCAGAAGCGCAGGCTGAATCAGCAGTATCATGGCCTGACCAGTGAAATCTAATTAGTTCAAGGATGGCAGCTGTTCCCGGGGCTGGCAGAGGAGGGTCAGGCGGTGGCCGCTACATCATAGATCGAATCAAATTATGCCTATGACAAAGACCTGGATAGTTTTGCTTTTTCCGTCCCACCATAATACGTGACCTTTTTTAGCCAAGCCTTAAGCTCTTCTGTTTTGCTTTGCAACTTTGCTGTGGCCCCGTGATCCACTTTGCATTCGTTATTTCCCAATGGGGATCTGGGAGGACGGCGCAGAGTCTTGACGAACTGTCACAGGTGTTCGGGTGGGGTTAATGCAGGTTATATCCGCAGTAACAATTGCTAACTCATTTCGCCCGAGGGTGGGTACTGTTGGCTTAGAGTATTTTTTGTGGTCAGATACCGGAATTCCAGCTGTTTCTCATTAATTTATTCAGTAATTCCCCCTGGACTGTAATCCCCTTGACTAAACACAAATGATGATCCCGTTGATTAACTAGATTGTAATTCATTCCCCTCTATTAAACTATAATTCTCCTCGATTAAACTAGATTGTAATTCTCCTCGATTAAACTAGATTGTAATTCTCCCCGATTAAACTAGATTGTAATTCTCCTCGATTAAACTAGATTGTAATTCTCCTCGATTAAACTAGATTCTAATTCTCCCCGATTAAACTAGATTGTAATTCTCCTCGATTAAACTAGATTCTAATTCTCCTCGATTAAACTAGATTCTAATTCTCTTCGATTAAACTAGATTGTAATTCTCCTCGATTAAACTAGATTGTAATTCTCCTCGATTAAACTAGATTCTAATTCTCTTCGATTAAACTAGATTGTAATTCTCCTCAATTAAACTAGATTGTAATTCTCCTCGATTAAACTAGATTCTAATTCTCCTCGATTAAACTAGATTCTAATTCTCCTCGATTAAACTAGATTGTAATTCTCCTCGATTAAACTAGATTGTAATTCTCCTCGATTAAACTAGATTCTAATTCTCTTCGATTAAACTAGATTGTAATTCTCCTCGATTAAACTAGATTGTAATTCTCCTCGATTAAACTAGATTCTAATTCTCCCCGATTAAACTAGATTGTAATTCTCCTTGATTAAACTCGATTCTAATTCTCCCCGATTAAACTAGATTGTAATTCTCCTCGATTAAACTAGATTCTAATTCTCTTCGATTAAACTAGATTGTAATTCTCCTCGATTAAACTAGATTCTAATTCTCTTCGATTAAACTCGATTCTAATTCTCCCCGATTAAACTAGATTGTAATTCTCCTCGATTAAACTAGATTCTAATTCTCTTCGATTAAACTAGATTGTAATTCTCCTCGATTAAACTAGATTCTAATTCTCTTCGATTAAACTAGATTGTAATTCTCCTCGATTAAACTAGATTGTAATTCTCCTCGATTAAACTAGATTGTAATTCTCCTCGATTAAACTAGATTGTAATTCTCCTCGATTAAACTAGATTGTAATTCTCCTCGATTAAACTAGATTGTAATTCTCCCCGATTAAACTAGATTGTAATTCTCCTCGATTAAACTAGATTCTAATTCTCCCCGATTAAACTAGATTGTAATTCTCCTTGATTAAACTCGATTCTAATTCTCCCCGATTAAACTAGATTGTAATTCTCCTCGATTAAACTAGATTCTAATTCTCTTCGATTAAACTAGATTGTAATTCTCCTCGATTAAACTAGATTCTAATTCTCTTCGATTAAACTAGATTGTAATTCTCCTCGATTAAACTAGATTGTAATTCTCCTCGATTAAACTAGATTGTAATTCTCCTCGATTAAACTAGATTGTAATTCTCCTCGATTAAACTAGATTGTAATTCTCCTCGATTAAACTAGATTGTAATTCTCCCCGATTAAACTAGATTGTAATTCTCCTCGATTAAACTAGATTGTAATTCTCCTCGATTAAACTAGATTCTAATTCTCCCCGATTAAACTAGATTGTAATTCTCCTCGATTAAACTAGATTCTAATTCTCCTCGATTAAACTAGATTGTAATTCTCCTCGATTAAACTAGATTGTTATTCCCCTCGATTAAATTACATTTTAATTCTCCTCGATTAAACTAGATTGTAATTCTCCTCGATTAAACTAGATTGTTATTCCCCTCGATTAAATTACATTTTAATTCTCCTTGATTAAACTAGATTCTAATTCTCTTCGATTAAACTAGATTGTAATTCTCCTCGATTAAACTAGATTCTAATTCTCTTCGATTAAACTAGATTGTAATTCTCCTCGATTAAACTAGATTGTAATTCTCCTCGATTAAACTAGATTGTAATTCTCCTCGATTAAACTAGATTGTAATTCTCCCCGATTAAACTAGATTGTAATTCTCCTCGATTAAACTCGATTCTAATTCTCCCCGATTAAACTAGATTGTAATTCTCCTCGATTAAACTAGATTCTAATTCTCCTCGATTAAACTAGATTCTAATTCTCCTCGATTAAACTAGATTGTAATTCTCCTCGATTAAACTAGATTGTTATTCCCCTCGATTAAATTACATTTTAATTCTCCTCGATTAAACTAGATTGTAATTCTCCTCGATTAAACTAGATTGTTATTCCCCTCGATTAAATTACATTTTAATTCTCCTTGATTAAACTAGATTCTAATTCTCCTCGATTAAACTAGATTGTAATTCTCCACTATTAAACTAGATTCTAATTCTCCTCGATTAAACTACATTTTAATTTTAATCCTCTATTCAAATACATTTATTTTCCCTCTTTTCAACTCCTTATGTCATTAAAACAAAAAATTCAATTTCTTGTTGCCAAGGCATCACAATAACGAATCTTTCTGAAAGGAGTCTATAATCTTATAGACAAGCACTGGCTGAGGATCGCGGCCTCTATAAACTTTTCATTCACTTGAAACGCGTCAGCTGAATGAGATTGAAAGCAGCGATTTCCCAGCGCCATGCCGGTGCAGCAAAGTAACCGACTGCTGATAGCGGATCTGGCGGGCCTGAATGCACTGGCTGAGTCTGAGACAGCCGGGCTGACGGCCGATGAAGTTTGTAAACTGCGCTGACAGGCCGGTCAGCGTGTCAAAATTTGCGGATGGAAGGCAAGGGAGGCTGACCATGGGATGAACTACGGATTTCAATTGCCGGAGCGTTGCGTGTACTTTTGCGTGTCTATCTATCTATCTATCTATCTATCTATCTATCTTTCTATCGATCTATCTATCGATCTATCTACCTGTCTATCTATCTGTCTATCTATCTATCTATCTATCTATCTATCTATCTATCTATCTATCTATCTATCTATCTATCTATCTATCTATCTATCTATCTATCTATCTATCTATCTATCTATCTATCTATCTATCTATCTATCTATCTATCTATCTATCTATCTATCTATCTATCTATCTATCTATCTATCTATCTATCTATCTATCTATCTTTCTATCGATCGATCGATCTATCTATCTATCTATCTATCTATCTATCTATCTATCTATCTATCTATCTATCTATCTATCTATCTATCTATCTATCTATCTATCTATCTATCTATCTATCTATCTATCTATCTATCTATCTATCTATCTATCTATCTATCTATCTATCGATCGATCGATCTATCTATCTATCTATCTATCTATCTATCTATCTATCTATCTATCTATCTATCTATCTATCTATCTATCTATCTATCTATCTATCTATCTATCTATCTATCTATCTATCTATCTATCTATCTATCTATCTATCTATCTATCTATCTATCTATCTATCTATCTATCTATCTATCTATCTATCTATCTATCTATCTATCTATCTATCTATCTATCTATCTATCTATCTATCTTTCTATCGATCTATCTATCTATCTATCTATCTATCTATCTATCTATCTATCTATCTATCTATCTATCTATCTATCTATCTATCTATCTATCTATCTATCTATCTATCTATCTATCTATCTATCTATCTATCCATCCATCCATCAGGGCACGCTAGCCATCAACCTTGTTATGCTAGGCATCAACCCGGCGATGCAGAGCCTGTTGTTGATGCGTTAAAAAGCACGACAGACTCTCTGCTTTGGGGATCAGGGCTTGGAAGTTGGGCGACACGCCGAACAAGCGGAACTGTGGAGGGCGGTCGAGCTAAGAGACAAGGGGGAGGCGCAGAGGGACGAAGAGACTGGGGGTGACGGAGAGGTCGCAGGCCAGAAGCTCCAGTTAATGATGAAGAATGCTCGATGGTTCCCAGTGGGACTTGGCAGTGTTGACACGGGTACTTAGCACCGCTCAGGGGTTAAGGGGGTCCCGTGTCGCCTTGTCTCCTGTCAAATGTATCCCAGCCCCAGCCCGAGGGGCCTCATCGTGTGTCTCCCCTGTCGCCCTGGCCGGGGCCTGTAGCGACAACTGGCTTGGCCTTGTCACAGGGAATTTGGGTGGTTAGTCAGCCCTGGTGGGGGCGACCCTGCGCCGGCTGTAACCACCAAATCATCAAGGAACCCAAAGCGGCTATGGGAAACTGTCGAAAACTCTGAGAGGTCGGGGCTTTTTGAAGAGTTAAAATAGGCGTGAGAGAGTGCTAAGCTTGTTGCGTGTCTGGGACTCGCCCTAATTTTCCTTTACTGGCCATTGACCGCCCTGCTTGATTGACACTTTGAATTCCAAGCATGGTTCTTCTTCTTCTGTCCCAATGTCTATGGGTGCGCTGTCTCCCATTCTACTCACTGCACTACCCAATCTGTCCCAATGTCTATGGGTGCGCTGTCTCCCATTCTACCCACTGCACTACCCAATCTGTCCCAATGTCTATGGGTGCGCTGTCTCCCATTCTACTCACTGCACTACCCAATCTGTCCCAATGTCTATGGGTGCGCTGTCTCCCATTCTACCCACTGAACTACCCAAACTGTCCCAATGTCTATGGGTGCGCTGTCTCCCATTCTACTCACTGCACTACCCAATCTGTCCCAATGTCTATGGGTGCGCTGTCTCCCATTCTACCCACTGAACTACCCAATCTGTCCCAATGTCTATGGGTGCGTTGTCTCCCATTCTACTCACTGCACTACCCAATCTGTCCCAATGTCTATGGGTGCGCTGTCTCCCATTCTACCCACTGCACTACCCAATCTGTCCCAATGTCTATGGGTGCGCTGTCTCCCATTCTACCCACTGAACTACCCAATCTGTCCCAATGTCTATGGGTGCGCTGTCTCCCATTCTACCCACCTCTACCCATCTATCTTAGCAAGTGCATGCCAATCCTAAACCAAGTTTCAGAAAAGCTAATTAAAAATCTGCGCAAAACAAACTATGACTGGCTCCTCAGATTGCTTCTTTATCCTATTGAAAAAATCTTTTCATCTTTTCCGATCAAAACAAAGACTAGCAACGTATACACAACTGGACCTTGACACAAAGCAGAAACTGCAGATCTTTGTTAGCAAATTGTTGTAACTAAAAACTTCTTCTAGTTTAAGAAGTCCCACCCAGACTTAAAGAATTATTTTCCCTGAAAAAAAGCCTCATAGCTGCCATCTCCCCATTAAGTGCGAAAGATAATTTGTTGCTGACAGCTGATCCAGGTAGGCGGGAACTGGGAAAATGGCATCCGGAGTGAGTGGTTGCAATTGCCAATTCTAACAACTGCATGAAAGAGAGGTGAGAGAGAGAGAGAGAGAGAGATGGGAGTTCGGAATACCCAATTACACGACCAGAAATTCCTTGGAAGTTGACTGCGCCATTTCGCTAGCCCAGTTGCTACAGGGGCAAAGCAGAAAGCCTGGAACTCTTGCAGCTGGTTCGGTGAGTGCAGTTGGTGTCCAAAGTAAGTTGAATGAGGCATGCGATAGGGTGGCACTGCCAGCGCCTGCCTGCCCCAGTTTCTTGCGGCAGTTTTATTGAATAACCTAACAGCAAGTTGAGAATTTATTATTGAATTCGAATGACATTCATTTTATGGGCCGTTCTTCTGGCGAAATACTTGCAAATTATCAACCGTATGGTTTTCGGATACGGGTAACTGCAGCGGTTAACAGCTTCACCGTGATAGAGTGGTGTTCACCGTGACTAGAACAGTGTTCACCGTGACTAGAACAGTGTTCACCGTGACTAGAACAGTATTCACCGTGACTAGAACAGTGTTCACCGTGACTAGAACAGTGTTCACCGTTGATAGAGTGGTGTTCACCGTGACTAGAACAGTGTTCACCGTGACTAGAACAGTATTCACCGTTGATAGAGTGGTGTTCACCGTGACTAGAACAGTGTTCACCGTGACTAGAACAGTGTTCACCGTGACTAGAACAGTATTCACCGTGACTAGAACAGTGTTCACCGTGACTAGAACAGTGTTCACCGTGACTAGAACAGTGTTCACCGTGACTAGAACAGTATTCACCGTGATAAAGTGGTGTTCACGGTGACTAGAACAGCATTCACCGTGACTAGAACAGTATTCACCGTGACTAGAACAGTATTCACCGTGACTAGAACAATATTCACCGTGACTAGAACAGTATTCACCGTGACTAGAACAGTATTCACCGTGACTAGAACAGTATTTACCGTGAATAGAATAGTATTCACCGTGACTATAGCGCTATTCACCGTGACTAGAACAATATTCACCGTGACTAGAACAGTATTCACCGTGACTAGAACAGTATTCACCGTGACTAGAACAGTATTCACCGTGACTAGAACAATATTCACCGTGACTAGAACAGTATTCACCGTGACTAGAACAGTATTCACCGTGACTAGAACAGTATTTACCGTGAATAGAATAGTATTCACCGTGACTATAGCGCTATTCACCGTGACTAGAACAATATTCACCGTGACTAGAACAGTATTCACCGTGACTAGAACAGTATTCAAAGTGACTAGAACAGTATTCAAAGTGACTAGAACAGTATTCAAAGTGACTAGAACAGTATTCAAAGTGACTAGAACAGTATTCAAAGTGACTAGAACAGTATTCAAAGTGACTAGAACAGTATTCAAAGTGACTAGAACAGTATTCAAAGTGACTAGAACAGTATTCAAAGTGACTAGAACAGTATTTACCGTGACTAGAATAGTATTTACCGTGAATAGAATAGTATTCACCGTGACTATAGCGCTATTCACCGTGACTAGAACAATATTCACCGTGACTAGAACAGTATTCACCGTGACTAGAACAGTATTCAAAGTGACTAGAACAGTATTCAAAGTGACTATAACAGTATTCAAAGTGACTAGAACAGTATTCAAAGTGACTAGAACAGTATTCAAAGTGACTAGAACAGTATTCAAAGTGACTAGAACAGTATTCAAAGTGACTAGAACAGTATTCAAAGTGACTAGAACAGTATTCAAAGTGACTAGAACAGTATTCAAAGTGACTAGAACAGTATTTACCGTGACTAGAATAGTATTTACCGTGAATAGAATAGTATTCACCGTGACTATAGCGCTATTCACCGTGACTAGAACAGTATTTACCGTGACTAGAATAGTATTTACCGTGAATAGAATAGTATTCACCGTGACTATAGCGCTATTCACCGTGACTAGAACAGTGTTCACCGTGACTAAAACAGTATTCACCGTGACTAAAACTACATTCACATCTACAAAGTATGTTCAATTTTATCAAATTTTCAACGCAAGAAACAAAATATTCTCAACATGAAATTTCTTTACGAGGTAGAAATTTATTTTAGAAATCTGCAGTCGAACTGACTTCTCTGGCTCTTCTCGATCAGCCGGCTCGCATCGTCCGTTTGCCATGCGGTCACTGCACGTGTAGGTTCAGGAGAGCCACTCGATCCTCCACAAGACCAAATTCTAATTTTCAATATCATCTGGCATGCGATATGCTTGGAACCAAGGCGACAGTGACCGGGGGACAGACAACGGAAAGAATCCGACTGAACATGATCCAAGACAGAAAACTTGAAGCACAGATTAGCCAACACGATTAGAATGATGAAATTTTTCCTAGTGACCGAACCGAATAACAAAACGCTGCACAGGCACAGCCGCAAATAAATCTAATAACGACAAGATTCTGCGATGATGAGGTCGGATTTTTCTTGGATGAAGAATCTGTTCGGCCACGCATTTATAACTGTTGCACAGTTGTCGCTCGCTACTCAATGCCAACTTCACAAGCAAGTCATTTCGACAGGAACAAAAATTAAGGCCACAATATTTTTGTAGATTATTTTTGCAGATAGCAAGCTAGTCGACATTAGTCCAATTTCAGCTATACAGAATGTTACAGCAAAAGTTATTAAACAGATTTAATTACTATTTATGCAATTTGGCCGAAACAAGCAATTTCTCAGACATGCCCAGATCAACCGCAACCATGGCAATGATCACTAGGAGTTATATTTCTCTGGAAAATTCGATTGTAAAAATATTTCTACGAAACTAATTGTACCTTCTCGTCCTTCTACTGTAAGTAGTCTGTGGTAAATAGATGTAATCGTTTCGTTAAAAATATTCTATCCATTGCTTTTGATTGTAATGTAAAGACAAGGGTCAGTTCGGGTTCCCAAAATGAATAACTACGAAACAAAATTTGTATGTACGACTCGTACAGTATCAGACGTTGGGACGCTCTGGGGATACATGTATATATAAAAAAAACATGTAAGACGTTGGTACACACTGACAATAATTTCGCTCATAGAGTAGAGCCTAGGTCCAGTGGCGTCACAGGACGCACAGAGTAGAGCCGGGGTCCAGTGGCGTCACAGGACGCACAGGGTATAGTAGAGCCTGGGTCCAGAGGCCTTACAGAAGACGCACAGAGTAGAGCCTGGGTCCAGAGGCCTTACAGAAGACGCACAGAGTAGAGCCTGGGTCCAGAGGCCTTACAGAAGACGCACAGAGTAGAGCCTGGGTCCAGAGGCCTTACAGAAGACGCACAGAGTAGAGCCTGGGTCCAGAGGCCTCACAGAGGACGCACAGATCGAGCTGTAGAGCCTATACTAGATTTACTGGGCTATAGCTATTTTGCCGTTCGATTGTTGATTTTCCGAATAAAATCTTCGCAATGAATCGATCGAGTCTTCGCAGTGAAACGGCGGCACAGAAACAGCACACAGTTTCAGAGCAAATACCAGTATCACACGACGAGGTGTCGCCGAACGAGCCAAGGTTAGGGGAGGAGGTTAGCCAGACGGCAAAATTTAACACTAAAAAGAGAAAGGAGGGAGAGAGTTGAGGATGAGTGGCCATGCAGCCAATCAGCGCGGTGCGGAGGAGAGAGAATTTAAAGGATCGATAGGAGGGACTGACTGGCCAATCGGCCGCGGGTCGAAAACAATGGGCGAGAGAGAGAGAGAGCAAAGGGTGTCACGTTCCATGCAGCAAATCGGCTATAGCCACCTGCCAGAACCGGCAAGAACCAAGGGTCCATGAGAATTGCCAGTAGACGAATTGCCCGCCGAGCTATACTCCCGCTGAGATTTCCCCGAAGTGCATTTTGCCCGCGAGTGAATTGCCAGCGAGCGATTTGCCCGCCGAAGGAGCTGGTTTGCCCGCTATGTTTTGTCCTGTAGCGCATTTTGCCACGCGGCAGATTTTTTCTGCATTGCCCCTCCCCTCAATGCTTATAGTAAGTCTTAGGAAAAATTACCAGATCAAAACTTTTCGTTTTTAACTGCATATTAAATGCCTATTCTTCTTGTGGGAATGTAGGTTTTCATTTCTATACACACGCAGTCAAAGGAATGAAAGATTTTAGCTCTCGTTTAAAATATCCGGTTAAAGCGGCTTGCGAGTGGTAGCTTTAAAAGTGGCAAGCGAGCAAAAAGCTCTTGCGTATATTTGTTTAAGCATAGTCATTTATACTTTAACGGGAGGTGTGAGTCAGATCGAACTGGCTGGCTGGGCAAAACTCCCCAGCAGCCAGGCGTGCAGGGGCCTGTGTACAGGCGGGTCCCGCTCACCAGTCTGGCCGCCACACAGTAGAAATAGTAGAGTCCGGTAGGAAAGAGCTAATCTTTTCCCTTCACTGTTTGAGAGTATTAAACAGCTTTAAAACAACATTTATAAAATTAAAGTTTGTAATTTAATAGACCACACAAAATTTGATGCGGCGTTATGGCTATAAAAAAGTTGCGGGTTTTTAAAAAACAAACAGGCACCCTAATTTTGGTAAAGTTTGAAAAATAAATTCCTAGAAACGAACTATATTTTGTGTTCAAAGTCAATCAAAAACAGTCAAACATTCAAAAACGAATGGTCAGAAGTGTACTTGTTTGTATTAGGGTAGGCCTACTGTTCAAACCATTAAAAAGTCTGTTTTGTGCATATAAGTTCAAATTCAGATTTAGAATCATTGTACCTTTTCTTTTTGATGTGTATGATATTGATAAATAATATAATATTGTATATAATTATAAATGTTTAATGTACTGTGACAGGCCTTTCGGCTCTGTCTTTCTAAACTCATAACTATATTGATGCTAGTGTTTATTGAATATCCTACGAGCTGCCACCAAAGTTGTCGTAGGGCTTATTTCTGTCCTCCAACTATCCCACTAATTGCCACCAAGTTGTAACAGGGTTTTTTATTTCTCTCTTTTCAATTTCTACTTGTTTCTTAGAATTCCATGTAAATATTTCTGGGTAGCATTCTTAGTAGCGTTCTGGTAGCTTATCGCCTGAGCGGTCTAGTACTGGTACATGAATTAGTAGATAGTCCTGATCGGGCATTTACTGAGATGAGACTAGAGGGTCACGACGCCTCTCGTAATAGGCCTACACTTCTGTGAATTATTCCCCGATTCCCTTCTCTTAGCAAGTTTCTTGGTACTGCTCTCAGCTTTTGTAAATGAATAAGTTGCTATTTAACTTGAAAGACTTTGAAATGTATAGATTGAACTGCTTATTTTGTTTGCAATATTTGCTCATAGGTAAAAGCCAGTTAGAGTTTATTTGCTGCAAAATTGCTCTTATATATACCCCTGATTTCCCGATACATTTATAACAAAAACGCGCAACACAATTAAAATGTGCACTGCAGGCTTCTAAGTAGTGCGTACTTAACAAACATACATATAAGCTTACATGAATAGTACGAGCTATATATACACATCACCTAGCTCTAAGAAGCAACATTTTAAGTGTCGGAAGATATGTTGGTAGAAGTTAACCATACGACACTTTTCAGACACTTTTTGCAACATTTTAAGTGTCATAAAAAGTGTCGGAAGATCTGTCTGAAAATGTGTCAGCAAAAGTTATACAGGTGATTTCTAAGAAAGGCTACAATATTATTCGATTATACAGATATTACATGGAAAGAATATTCAAGAATACTATTATAAAGGGATATAATTAGCACTAGTACAGTACAACACTTAAGTCTGGAGAATCAAGATAGTAGACAAGTATCAATTGAATCATTCAAACTTATTTATAGGAGGTGATACCTCACTATTCCTCATTCTTGCTCTATTTTCTATGCATGTTTGTATTTTGTACCAAAAAACTAAAGTTAAATTATAGCAGGGCCTAACACACTTTGAAACCTAATCTATGACTATAATTGTATATAATTTCACTTATAATATAGGCCTGCACAAAATAAAGTTAGTTTTTAGAAGTTTTATATATTGTGAAATCATTTTGTAAATGTAATGATTGATCTAATAGTAGGCCCTGATCTAATATAATCATTGTAGGGGCCTATATTGTTCTTATTTGAGTATCACTATGTATAAGTATGACTATGCCTAGGCCTATATGGCTATGCCATGATGCTCATGAATTTATATGGCAACTATGATGATAAAATATATTCTTCTTTACTATAGGCCTAATATATTTACTATAATGTCATAATGATAGGTGGCAGAGCAATGTTAATTTATACTAGAGATAAAGTCATATTGCTCCCTTTGAAAAAAAGTAGGCCATGAAATTGGCCTTACAGTATATTGTGGCTTTTACTTGAATATAATTATAAAATTTAGCCAATTGCTTATTATTTATAGTAGGAAATCTAGCCTTGTCCTATAGTCCTAAGTGTATACCATATATGTGAGAATTTACAGCATTGCATGCTATATATAGGAGGGTCAGATCACACCTTTAGCATATATATCAATGCCTTAATAGACTTGGAGGTGGCCAAGGGAGTTGATAAAAAATTGATTGCACAAAGTAAGGAGGTTTAATAAAGTGATATTGTATAATTACAAAAAAATATTTGTTTAGTATTATATTTATCAAAATGTTTATATTAGGCTTATATTAACTTAAATCAAATTATTTCTTTGTATATAATAGTAATAAGATACTATGTGCATTTTAATATTATTATAAGATACTCACCTCAAAAAAAATATTGTCATATTTCAATGCAACTATGTATATATAATATAATAGCTTTGATAATTGATAGGCCTAGTGGTATATGCTAGGAGTTTAGCATCTGCTGCTATATAGTACACATAACAGTTCTATTTTTCTTGGACTAGTTTTGCATGTTCAAAGGACATTTAGAGGTTGCATATATCATTATAGTCTAAGTCTATAAGTGTCACAGAAGATATTTCAGTTTGCTAGTATATAAAAACATAAAAATATTTTGCTTTGACAATTAGCCTTAATGAGCATAGACAATAGGCAAATCATAATTTTGATTGATTTCTATAATTCAAAATAGGCATTTTAGTTGCATTTAGCCTATTCAAATCTGCAAATATCATCATTAGCCTAAAATTGATCATTTTATTTTATTTTAAAAGATTTATGAATAGCATGAATTTTTATATTTGTTATAGGGGCCTAGGTTGAAATAAATTAATTATGTTCATAGTTGTATATTCAATTAACAGCTGCATCCAAACAAAAATTGCAGATATTTTAATGAATCATTGAATATTAAACAATCTAAAAACAAGAACAATGAATTCCACAAATCGTCACAACAGTGTAGATTACAAAAAGGATGTTGCAAGGAAGCAGGCAGCCTATGCTGCTGTTGATGAACACTTGCAAGTGAGTCACCTTTCCATTTGAAATATTTAGTTATTGTATAGTGTATACTTTAATTTGTGGCATTTTTACATTTGGAAAAATTTTTTAGAATTGTCAAACTATTGGCATCGGCTCTGGCAGAACAATGGTGCATGTGATCGACAGAATCTGTAAGAACTAATTTATATTTTATGATTAATTTGTAAAACTGACTTACAGAATGTGTTAGGGTTAATGGGCTCTTCTAAAGGCTGTCATTGAGGGTGGCAGAGACTCACTGAAGGCTGTCATGGAGGGAGTGGGTGGCGGAGACTCACTGAAGGCTGTCATGGAGGGGTGGCAGAGACTCACTGAAGGCTGTCATGGAGAGGGTGGGTGGCAGACACTCGCTGAAGGCTGCCATGGAGGGGTGGGTGGCAGAGACTCACTGAAGGCTGTCATGGAGGGGTGGCAGAGATTCACTGAAGCCTGTCATGGAGGGGTGGGTGGCAGAGACTCACTGAAGGCTTCATGGAGGGGGGGGAGGCAGAGACTCACGGGAGGACTCGCACATGTTAGGAAACCCATCACCTAATCCACTTTAGCTCTCCAAATATCAGTTATTTTTCCTCAAGCCTCTCAAGTCAAGCAGCCCGTCAAAGTTGTTAAAACTGCTTTGACTGTTGAATAAGAGTGTGCTATGCTCACAGTGAGATCGCCGCGCGCCTTCATGCTATCGCCCCTGTCTGTAGCCAGCTCTTCATGCCGTGTTTCCCAACTAGAGTGGCGACCGGCAGAATTTTGGAGAGGAGGGGGGTTGTTCATTGAATGCGTAGGCGATGGTAGGGGAAACAGGGGGGAGAGTTTTGGAATTGAGGAGCGTGTAGCCGTGAACTGGGCAGGACTTGATGAAGAGGAAAAAGGAGGTTGACGGTCCTTAGCGTTAGGTACTTTCTACTTTCTACAGCGCCTTCTGAAGTCGATAACGAGAGGGAAGGAAAAGATAGGGAATAGAGATGGAAATAACGACCTTACCAGAAAGTATGGGTTGGGAAAATATTGCAATACGAGCAGTTTTAAAATTTGCGCACTGACTTTCATGTCTGCGCGCTTTTCTGCTACTTTTCGTTAATAATCTGCGCACAACTGCAAGGCGCGCTTATAACAGAATACGCGCTTATACCACTGTGCGCGTTTATACCAGCGCGCAATCGAATAGGGTTTATCTCGACTTCCAAGTTTCGCGTACCATTTTACGAGGGTGTCCCAAAAGTTCCCGGAATGTCTAACGTAGCTCTTCAACGGAGCCATGATGTTTCACGCCCTTGGTGTCAAATGAAAGGAAGTTTTGTCACGAAGAAAATGAAGTTAAAAGCATGTTGATATCTGTTTTTATTCAGGAGCTGCAGCAAGAAACGTGCGCAAAGGTCAGGGGTAGTGTTACACAACCTCAAAAATCTATGGCAATGATTTTAAACAATAAAACACAGAACAGTTCATACCGTTGATGAATCCTTGGGACATGCACCGATTCAAAATTCAAAGCGAATCGTCAAGCTCAGCCTGCGGCTTCTCCACGTAGTCCCCATTCAGCTGAATACACCTCTGCCACTTTGAAAGCATGCCGTCGATGGCCTGGGCAAAAACAGTTCGAGGCATTTCATGATGCAGGATGACGCGACGAGTGAAGCCTTCAAGTTCACTGCGGTTCTGGAACACCGGCTACGAATTTTCTGGACGTCTCTAAAGCGTTCGATCCATTCGTAAATGGCAGTTTTTCAGGCTTTTCTTACCATGGATGGAGAATAAGTGGTCAGAAATCTTGGCTCCACTCCATCCTACTGACCAAAGGACAAAAACTTGACTTCGCTGACTTTCGAGGCTCTGAAGAGAACCCAATTTGGCAAAGAGATTTCAAGTTGAAAGCAAGCACTTGGTAAGAATTATCTGCACTCGCGCAAAAGCTCAGATTAGCTTAATGAGCATTTCTGCTTTTTTCCATAGACACTACCACGTCTTTCTGAGACGTTAGTAGCACGAATTCAAAATGAAAATATCCAAAAACGAAGATGAAAAATTATTTTCAGTGATATGTGAGGTTGTGTAACAGTACCCCTGACCTTTGCGCACGTTTCTTGCTGCAGCTCCTGAATAAAAACAGATATCAACATGCTTTTAACTTCAATTTTCTTCGTGACAAAACTTCCTTTCATTTGACACCAAGGGCGTGAAACATCATGGCTCCGTTGAAGAGCTACGTTAGACATTCCGGGAACTTTTGGGACACCCCTCGTATATTAAGTCTTGTAGAGATTTAAAAAAGCCTGTGTCGACTCTCAGGCCATCTCATCGCCGCTGTTGATGCCGGACTTCAGACTTAAGCCTCTACCCAGCTTCCGAAGTGGCTTGTCCCAATTTTTCTCCCTCTCGCATAACTCGCTGAAACTTAATTCCCGAGACGAATATGGACATAGTGGGAAAGATTAGTTATATAGTAAGCACTGGGGATAGGCTGCATGGCTGAGGCACAGCCAAGCGAAGAAAGGCGGTCTGGTTTTGGGGACAGCTCCCAACTCGATCGATTGTGCTCTCCTAGTGCACGAGAGGGAGTCAATAATGGGAGAGGATGCTGAGTGGAGCGGAAGTGACCGGTCTCATTCACCATCTCCCTGCATGGCGCTGGTCACGCAATCTTCTAGCTCCTTTTAATTAGTAAGAAAACAAT